>CM054114.1:195799020-196026520 GCA_028673005.1 Tanypteryx hageni | reverse complement strand
TTATTGTGATTAATCTTAGTATATAATATCATCTTCTTCTCGTAGATGTAAATTTTAGTGTTAATTCAAAGCAAAGGTCTACTATTTGTGCAGTTTCAGCACTCTCCTTTCACTTCCTTTTAGCCTAGTTGACCTTGACTCATAGCGTGCACGTTGAAAAACCATAAGTTGTTTGTCTCCCGTCAAGTAAGACCCCTACTGCGTGGCTAGCCGAGCTTAGGACTCTTATCGCCGAATTCTTTCCCTTCTTTGTTTACTAAAAGTCAACGTTTATCTTGCCTCAGACCAAGTAACCTATTCCACTTTCGCACCATAGAACGACCCGATTTGCTTTTTTTTTTATATAAAGAGTAACTTTTTTCATATATATAAAGAGTAACTTTTTTTCATATATATAAAGAGTAACTTTTTTAATATATAAAGAGTAACTTCCAATCCTAGCGCTTCTATTTCCTTTTTAGTTCTCAAGTACGCACATTAGGTAAATTCAATTAACTTAGTTAGGTATGGCTTCCCATAGGTCTTCTGTTGCTCTTTTCAAAAGCTCTGTTGAATGTGAGCTGCTCCAAGCACGCATCACAGAACTCGAGAGGATTGTGGCGGAGCTCCTCTCTAAGGTTAGGGAGTTGGATGCTGCTCCGAAGGGGGGTGAAGATGCGGGGACCTCCGAGTCGCCTTGCCGTACCAAGGTGGTACCTCGAGCTAGCTCGAGAGCGAAGGCTGGCTGGGTCGTCGAAGAGAGAGCCGTAGCCGACACTAACCCGGAAAGGGTGGCTTCATCTTCCGATCCCGACGGGTGGAAGGTGGCCAAAGGTCGCGGGAGAGTAGGGCGGCCATGGCGGGGAGACGGGAAGGCGGAAGCTGACTCTATCCCCGTCAGAAACAGATTCGAAGCGCTATCGGAGGATGGTACGACGAATTCTGTGGCCGCATCCGCTCCCCCCGATTCGAGGGATGCTGCACCTAGGGGAGGTCGGGTTGGGAGGGGGGGAATCTTAGTGATAGGTAGCTCGAACGTCCGGCGTTTAGTGGCACCGTTGAGGGAAAGGGCCCGCCGGGAGGGAGATGAGCGGGTGTTCTCCTGGTGTATTCCAGGCGGAACAGTGCCACAGGTGACGAAGGCGGTTCGGGCGGCGGTAAGTGGCACGGGATGCTCCAAGCTGCGGATAGTGGCGCATGTAGGCAACAATGAGGCTGAGGATCGGGGTTCTGAGGAGATATTGGATTCCTTCGGGGATCTGTGCTCTGAGGTTCACCGACTCCGACGGGTCATGGGTATCGACATGCGCCTGACCGTATGCAGCATGGTCGCGCGGACCGACCGGGGTTCGACGGTTTGGAGCCGAGTGATCGGCTTAAATCGGAGACTCTGGAAGTTTTGCGAGAACATGGGAGTAGATTTCGTGGAACTCGGGCCGGTTCTCGAATCGTGTAGGGTGCCCCTGAACCGATCGGGAGTTCACTATACTGCCGTGGCAGCCCAGAAGGTAGGTGGTGGAATCTACGAGCATTGTAGAGCTTTTTTAGATTAGGGAGTAGGCCAGTGCGTAGGTCAATCTCGGGGTCATCAAATAACTGCGATAGTAGGTCAATACCTAGGTCGACGTTGGGACTCAATAAACTCTGCGATAACAATAGCAATGATAACGCCTCTCTTAGAAGTCGCACCATCCATAACACAGAAAAAATTCAGAAGCGGCCCGAAAGCGACTCATTAACAATTTTAAATATAAACTGCCGTAGTATCAGGAATAAGACAGCAGAATTTCAGAATTTATTAGAGGAAACTGAGGCAGATATAGTGATAGGCACAGAGAGCTGGCTAACTTCGGATTTACACGACCGAGAAATTTTCCCCTTAAGATATAATATTCACAGACGAGATAGGGTAAATAGGAACGGAGGTGGAGTTTTTATAGCGGTGAAGGACACGCTTATCAGTTCGCCAATTGAGTTTACGGAAAACAGAATAGAAAGCATTTGGTGTACAATCAGCAGGGGAGGTTTAGGAAACATCCATGTATGTGCATGCTATAGGCCGCCAGGTGCAGACGCAGAAGAAATTTATGAGCTAGAGGCCCAAATCAACTCAATACAGATGAAAAATAGCAAAAGTCTTACTATAGTAGGGGGAGACTTTAATCTACCCTCGATAAATTGGCGCAGTTGCAGCTTCACACCACCCGGTAGAAATCGTGAGTCATGCGAAGCACCAATAGACATCTTCAATAAACATTCCCTTATTCAGGTAGTCAGAGAACCCACGAGAGAGGACAATATATTAGACTTAATAGCACTTAATATCCCTGAACGTGTTTCTGAAGTAGTTATTGAAGAAGGAATCAGCGATCACCGAGTAGTCCGAGTTATCTTGAACATTGCATTCGTAAAGTATCGCAAGCCTAAGCGAAAAGTGTACATATTTAAAAATGCTAACTTTGCGGACTTTAAAGAGAAACTTATTAAAGATTACGAAACTTTCAGAAAATTAGCAAGCACGAAGAACGTTGAGGAAACTTGGAAAGCTTTCTTATCAGTAATTAGAACAGGTATAAATACGTACATACCAAGTAAATATATTACCGATAATGGAGAACCTAGGTGGTATAATCGGCAGGTTAGATGTGCTCTCAGGAGACAAAGAAAGCTTCACTCAAAACTTAAATGCGCCAAAAATAATATGTCACAGGAGGTAATAAATACAATTTCAAACAAGTACAGAAATTGTCGGACTTGGACTAAAAAGATCATGCGCAAGGCATTAATGAACTTTAAGAAAAAGATTCTCTGTGAACATCTAAACGAAAATCCCAAAATCTTTTGGTCTTATGTTAGAGAAGTTCAAGATCGACGCCCAACCGTAGCACCATTAAGAAACGACAAAGGAGAGGTAGTTTACGATAGCATTGATAAAGGAAACTTGTTAAACTCATTTTTTCAAAGCGTATTTACGACCGAAGTGGAGAAAAGGAAGGTCGATCCACCCGAACCAAGCGAAGAGAAGATGAACGATATACTTATATCAGCGAAAGGTATAGCAGAACAGCTCAAAATCATCAATGCAAATAAATCCCCGGGACCGGAAGAGATACCAGCTAGAGTATTAAAGGAATTAGCGTTAGAAATAGCACCTTATCTCGAAACAGTTTTCAGTAAGTCACTTAGTCATGGCGTTATACCTAAGGAATGGAAATTAGCGTTTATAACTCCGCTACATAAAGGCGGGAAAAAAGACGACCGAGAAAACTACAGGCCGATTTCGCTAACCTCAATATCTTGCAAGATTCTAGAGCACATCATCGTTAGTTCTGTGATGGACTTCTTAGATAACCAGGACTTGCTCAGTAAATATCAGCACGGTTTTAGGAAGGCAAGATCTTGTGAAACACAGCTCGCTCTGTTTGCACATGATATACTACGATCCGGTGATCGAAAGACCCAGCTAGACGCGGTTTTTCTTGACTTCAGGAAGGCATTCGATAAAGTCCCTCATATTAAGTTATTGAAAAAATTACAAACCTGTGGAATAAATCGAAAGATAATCGAGTGGATCAGGGACTTTCTCAATGATCGGGAACAAATGGTAGTCATTGATGGATTTAAATCAGATTCGGTCAGCGTGTCCTCCGGCGTTCCACAGGGAAGTGTCATCGGTCCCCTATTATTCCTTATATACATAAATGACTTAGATAATGTTATTACAAGTAAAATCAAGTTATTCTCGGATGATACGGTAGTTTACAGAGAGATTAACAGTCCTGCTGATCAAGCATTACTTTCTAACGATCTACACGCAATTCTCGAGTGGTGTAAAGAGTGGCAATTAGAGCTGAACTTAGGTAAGTGTTCCGTCATGAGATTCTGGAGAAACAAAGAAATTGAGGCGATGAATTACAGTATAGAAGGCGTACATCTAAAATTATCCGAATCCGTCAAATACTTAGGTGTCATTTTAACAAGTAACCTCTCGTGGGACACACATACGAAATATATCCGGGAAAGCTAAGCAAAAACTAGGATTTATCAAACGGATAGTAGGTAAAAGCGAAGAAAAAGTCAAAGAGACATGTTACTTTTCTTTAGTTAGACCGCTGCTAGAGTATGCGTCGAGCATATGGGATCCGTACGAGAAAGGTTTAATCGCCGAGTTAGAGAAAGTGCAGCGAAAAGCTGCTAGATTCGTCAAAAATTGTTATGATAGAAATATAAGCGTTACAGGCTTGATACAGGACTTAGGATGGGAATCACTAGCTGAGCGTCGATCACGTGCTAGGTTAAAACTTCTTGAAAGATTTAGAACGAGTACTTTCTCCAGCGACGTCAAAGAAATAATAAGAACTCCCACCTATATCGGTAGAATGGACCATCCTCGTAAAATAAGAGAGATAGCCTATAGGACAGAGAGATACAAAGGCTCATTTTTCCCTAGAACGATAGCTGAGCAGAATAAAACTTGCGATCAAAAGTAACCTCGCGTAGGGGGTAAACCAAGACCTAATTTTGGAGTTTTCCCCTTGGTGTTAATACACCCCCTGCCACACACCCTTGCGGTGGCTTGCAGGGTAAACTGTAGATGTAAATAAAATTGAAATAAAAATTAATGAAACCAACTTTTATATGCACTAAAAAGCAAACAATAAATATAAAATTCACATAATTGAGTGCTCCAGAGAGTAAATATAGTTTTGGGCGAATAGAAATTGCATGATAGAGAAATACATTACGCTATACGATTCATATATGCCCAAAACTATTTTTAATTTATGGAACATTTAATTTTGTTTCTCACTCCTCTCACCCCCTCTGTCTCTCTCCTTCTGTTTTTCTTCCTCTCTCTCCTTTTTTCTCTCTCTATCCCTCGTATTAAAGCATTCAAAGCACGCTTTCCTTATTCATATAGTATAAGGATTGAGATGATAATATAATCTCTAGGTTTAAAAATGACACAGTCAGCAAGGCAACATATCGTGAGAAAGTTTAAATATTTTCAATAAATGTGGTTTAAAAGTATAACTTGAGCGATTCGAATCATAGGCGAAATGTGACGATAAGAATAAGAAATTTTATTTATTTTTATTTAAAATGGTCCAAGTTCGAATATCGTAGGTTAATAATTTCTAATTTTAATTCGCAAAATAGTAAAAATCCTGTAAGTTGAAAAATCGATTTTTACGTGTTATCTTATGGGAAATTACTATCTACTGGGGTCGAACCCCTATTATTTTTGAGGATTTTTCGTAAATGGCTTTTACTATAAGAATCAAACATTCCTACTAAATTTCAATTTTCTACCTATTCGGAATATTTGTTAAAATAGCGTTAGAGTCAGTTGTCAAAAGTTCTCGATTCTCCCGCCCGTTACTGCTGGTTTAACAAAATTACCTACATTGCATTGGATTATATGAAAAACGAGAAATATTTCGTGAATATACACCCGTGACCAACGATAGTAAGCTTTAACTGAACAAAGTATGAATATATTTAAAATGTGATTATAAATTTTATATTAAATTCACTCTTGTAAAATCTATGTCAGGATTTTTCGAGTGAGATCTCTTGATGGGTTAGAGATCTCGGAACAAGAGAGCAACAAATTCATGTGGGATAACCTCTGTAACTGCTTTGCCAGAACTAGAATGGCTTCGAGCTTCATCAAAGTTCAATGGAAATATTTTGAAAAATGTAACCTAATGTAATATAAATAAAATTAAGTTAATGCATATAAAGATATTATCTATATAAAAGTTATTTATAAAAATTATTATTTTTTTAATATACTTGATATATCCTAGATATAGACGTGATGGCTCCCGTTCAATCCATGGCAAATATATTTTGAGTTTGTATTTGTTTTTTAAGTCCTTGGGTCGAAATCGTTTTGTTTCCTTCACAAAGGAACCTATTAGCATAATTAAAAAAAAATGCTATTTTTTATTTGCAAGTTGTAACACAAACTTTAGCACAGCATAATACTGATACACTGTTGGCTTTAAGTGGGACTTTGGCGTTAATATTAACATGTAAATGCATCTAATTTCTTTGCCTTTTAAGATTTCATTACTTACTGCTTCACTAATTTAATATATGTCTTGGATGTACATACTACGTAGATTAGAGTCTCGATAAACCGTTTCTCGGTAACCCCGTGTTGTGATTTGCCCGTGGTGCTCATCGTATCGCTACGTAAAACCACTTTGAAAATGAAAAAGCGTTTAAAAAATTGATGGAATGAAATGATCATAAGATCCTAAACAGACAGGCATTAGCTGTAAAGTTGGGAATAATTTTGAAACGAGAAAAAATTCTGCTATAAACGAGAATCGAACCCGGGTCTTCCACTGGCCGAAACGGGAAAGATTATCTGCTACGGTAGTTCAATTTCTAGCTTGGCAATCTCAGCATCTGAGAGGGAGGGGTTTTCTTCGACGTATCTCTTGGAGGACGTGCGTTGGGGTTGGTTGATACTGGCCCGGACCCAACTAAGAAAACATCCACTTTCAGAAACGGGAAAAATTATCTGCTGCGGTGGTTCAGTGGTAGAATATACGCCCGGCAAGTGGAAGACACGGACTTGACTCCCGGTCATAGCAGAATTTTTTCTCGCTTCAAAATTATTCCCATTTTCAATTGAAACAATTGAATTAACTTAATTCATTTTCATATTAACAATGAGGATAATTTGTGATTAAATTTTCAAATGTCTTTCTAAACCAGATGGAATCTCTTAGATCTTAACGGAACAGGGAATGACTTTTATGTAGCATCGTTTCTGTTATCGACTGGCTCCATTAAAGGAGTATCGAGAAATCAGCGAAACCTAGAGTATTTAGAGACGTTGCTTTTGATTCTCTTCCAGTTCCTTTATAATTTCATGGCTCTTTAAAAGATGATTTTTTATAACTCATAACAAATGCGTAGAAGTTTTTGTAAGAAAGCAGCTTAGCAGAGAGGCCATTTTGTTGGTAGCGGATGCGCGCCCTCACTCAACTAAGTAAAGAAGAGTGTACAGACTACTTAGAATTTAAAGCTGATTTATTTGTGTAAAAAGATAGAGAGTAGTTCAGCCAAAAAGAGAAAAAAGATTGATTAAAAAATAAAATGTGACGCATTCCGATGTTCAGATGTTTGTATGCTCCAATCATTTACAGATTATAATATATTTTTATAGATTGCTTAGCACAGAATTGATTAGTGTCTGTAAAAAAGGTCTCTCACTTGTTAGCTATCAATATTAAGAAACCTTTCGATGACTAATTCAAAATGCTCTTTGTGTTCCCAAATTTCATAATTTACCGTTATTAAATATTACAAATACATTCGAACGGAAAGCTAAATTGATCACGAGTATTTGTGTGGCAAAAATAACGCGTGTATGTACTAAACTATACCGTACCTGAGTCCAACAATAGTCGTTGCAATGACAACACTCTCATAATGAGTTATGAAAACTGCAAAAACGCCTTTATTTACGCAAAATTCGAAGAAATATGATCGGTAACCCAAATTCTACGATAAAAATTACAATCTCCATTTTTTTCTCAGAGAATAATACAAATCCCGCTCCGATATTACAATTCTAAGATATTTTAATATGCAAGATAAAATTACCCTGCACGATTGATTTCAGATTTCCCATGTAAATTAAATGGGAAGGATAATTCCTGGAATCGAACCCGGAACTTTCAATCTTTGTAACAAAAACTATCCCCGGGAGCTCAACCCCAGTTGCAAGAGATTTCCACTAAGTGTCATGAAAATCGGTATATTGGTTCAAAAGTTAATTGGGGGAACAGACAGACGGACAGACAAACAAACACAACGAAGAAACTATAGGCCTATTTCCATTCTGGAAAGTATGCTAAAAAATATTTATTCATCATTCATAATCGAAATAAAAGCATCGCTTTTTTCTCGCTTTTCGTGGTAAACATTTCTTTAAAAAGGTCTCCAACGTTGAGTAGCCGTGATTAGTATTTACATATCAGTCTCGACGCCCTATTTTTTAATTTTAAATTAGCTGAATAATTACACCACGCTTGTTGGACGCTCTCCGAGATATATTGAGCAATACGATGCTGTGCGAGTCAAAATTTATGCGCCGATTCGAGGCAATATGAGCCGTTTTTATTATAATTTACTTCAGAGAAGAGAAAAACACAGTTTTATTAAGATATATAAACCGGTGCTTTATAAAGGACATTTTAAATATTTTTCCATCATATCGAATATCAAGAGCATTTATGGAAGGAAATACTGCCAGTGCATAAAGTGGAGAATTGAATGTCACGAACATATGCCTCATAACGTGGTGTCATTGTATTGTGGAAGCATATAATATTATTTATGCAAATTTATGGCGCATAGATCATGCATTTATGAAAAAATTTCAATCGAAATTACTGTCTTGTTGCTTTTGAAAATAGATTGAAATAAAAATGGCAGACTTTTATCAGCTTTGATTTTTTTAAATATACCCAGTTACCGCGCGACTCTGCCGCGAGCGCCAAAAAATAGTTTTTCGGAGTTTCCATCGATATTTAAATTAAATTAAATCAAATTAGTAGCCGTATAATCTCGGATAATCATGAAAACCCAGTTTGGAAGGTAATATTTATTTAGCTGTGAAGCACTGCCGTTTACCGGTTATTGAGATTTCAAAAAAAATCTTTGATTTTTCCCTAGGCTCGTACAAAATAAAGACAGCTCACTTTGAGGCAAATCGAAAGGCAGCTGGAGATTTCCGAATCGAGGCACGCACGCTGGAATAATTATCACCCAGGGCAACCGGTTTTCAGAATAACACGCGGGACTGTCTCTCTCTTAGAAAGTTGGACAATATTAGGTCATGGTGGATTCCTTTCTTTGATTCGATCACGCCAAAACGATCTTGAATAAAGTTTCATGGCATTTTCGAGTAATTATGAAATTTTTACGCATATTAATGCATCTGGACTGGAACAATCTCTTTTTCATTACATTTCAATAAATATTCGCAAAACGTCGTTTGCATTTATTGCGCTTAACGAGCTGCAATTTTAATGGCTCAAATCTACTTTTGTCGGAAATTATGTCAACGTTAGATCGTTTATAATAGAGGGTGGTTCAAATGAAACAGCAAAAGTGAAAAGAAAAATGTTTTATTAAAACCTTTGACAAAATACTCATTTACTTTTTGACATAGTCCCCTCTTGCAATGCACGGTTGTCATCGCGAAACCAACGCATGGATTCCGTCGGAGAAGAACTTTTTTGGTTGCTTGCTCAGCCAATCATGCATCGCATTTTTAAGATCGCAGTCGGAACGAAAGTGTTTCCCTCGTAATGCCTCTTTGAGTTGGCCAAAAAGATGAAAATCACCCTGAGTCAAGTCGGGGGAATAAGGGGGATGGGGCATCACTTCAAAATGCTGATCCTGAATGGTTTCAAGAGTCGCACGGGCACTATGAGGACGGGCATTCTCTTGTTGCAAACAAACCTTTTTCGGATGAGTCCCCGACGTTTGGACAGTATTGCAGGCTTTAATCCGTTCTTACGAAGATCGCAGTAGGAATCACTATTGACAATTCTCCCTTTTTCCAAAATTACTCCATTTTTGTCCCAAAATGCCATCAACATCACTTTCCTTGCAGATAGTGTCGCTTTGAATTTTTTTGGCTTCGGCGAGCTTGGATGCAGCCAATCTTAACTTGCTCGCTTACTCTCAGGCTGAAAGTGATTGACACATGTATCATCCCCAGTCACTATGAGTTTCAAGAAATCTTCCCCTTCAGCTTCATACCAAGAGAGTAGCACAGAGCAGGCGTCAACACGTTGTTGCTTCAGGTCTTCAGTGAGTTGCCGGGACACCCACCTCGCACAAACTTTATTGAATCCAAGCTCTTTGTGGGCAATATTGTGAACAGATTCAACGCTGACGTTCAATTTCTTGTTAATTTCTTTCACTTTAATGCGACAGGTTTTCGTGATTGAGCCTATCAACGGCAGAAATGTTCTCTGGTGAGACTAGGCGATCAGCCTGGCCTGGCCGAGCGGTGCCTTCCACATCTTGTACACCATTTTTAAACTTTTCAACCCATTTATGCAATTCCCTCTGTAATAAACAGTTATCTGCATACACATTAACTATCCTCCTGTGTATTTCAATTGGTTTCACTCCTGCGTTCAAAAATCGTATCACTGATCTCAACTCGAACTTTGTGCAATGTTCTATATGAGATGCCATATTTAAATGAAAAGGGGTATCAAATACCACAAAATATTCCACCAAAAGAATAATAACAATAACAACAAAAATAAGTAACAACAACAATAGCAACAAAAATATCAATAACAATAATAATAGGATTTCATACTTCCTCCCACTTTCTTTTCACTTTTGCTATTTTCATTTGAGTACACTAAATTTTGAGAGAACGAGAAAATCTGGGAAGCTAAGATTTCCATGATAGTTTCAGCTGGTAACAGACATGAGCCCTATTGGGGTCTGCCCGTTTGCCTTTTAGCAGGATTTAAAAAACCCCTTATGGAATGTCTATACGGGTACTATGGTAAAGTTTCATTTTGTTTACGTTGCTACAACATTAAAGGCGAAGTGGTTAATACGTTCAATTTACTTTCGAAAAGGGATTAAGATCAAATTACAACTGCTTAATTGCAGTAAGATATTTTGTACTTGTTTTTTTTTCAATGCTATGCTTCTAATGAAGATACAATGTTACATTATAATAACACATTTTGTCGATAAATCTGAAGTTGGTTGAATCCTGCATGCACGCTAATTTTTTTGGATTGTGACAAGGTTAACAATAATTTTATTAATGTCTATTTATTTATTTATAGAGCTAAATGTGTTTATGTCAAATGCAGTGGAAATTTTTCGTTGAAATACTTTGATAAGTGGACTTTTTTGCGCTTTTCGAATTTGCTTTTGCAATTCTTTATAACTTGTTTATCCATATATATGAATTTATCGATTATTTTATCATCACTCTATTCTCTAATCCACGAATTAATATATCCTGCGTCAAAATTGCGTCACATTTTTAATGAGCTACGCAACGCAAAATTCGGCGGCTAATGCTATGCAAGGTAACTGCGTCCGTCGGAAAAGCTAATTAATATGTAATTTCGTTCTTCGAAATACGTCACCGCGATCGTATCTCTTTGACGTTCCCTTCAAAACGACTCTTCCTGGGAGCTCCAAAAATGCACCTCTTCTCACTCCCGATCTTTCCTCGCCACTTTTCCTGCCTATCTCTCTCTCTGTCTATCTCTTTGCCACCACCTCCTCCACGCCCCGCGGTTATATGTTCCGGAGCCGTTAATGGGATCGCTCTTGATGCATTACGCTCTGCGTCGGCACTGACGGAACTCCGGGATGGCGTCTCTAGAGACGCCGCCGCTCCTTCTCTCTCTCTCTCTCTCTCTACGAGATCCTCTCTCCGAAGCTTTCTATTAGCTTGTTTATCTCTCCGTTCATTATCGCAGAATCGTTTTAAGCTTTACGAACGTTGTATTGCCGTTTAAAAATCGCTTTACTTGAGGAAGCGTATAGTTGATGTGATTTTCACATCCGTGTGTCTGTTAAAGTTAAATACCAGCCGCGAGAAGTAACCCGATTCCGCATATATAATGCGCATCGCTCGCCGAATATGTCGCGTGAACACGATCCGTAGGCTCCGTTCAAGGTTTTTATGTCACTTTGTTAACTGAAAGTTTCACTCGACTATTACGGTAAATGCAATCACAATTCGTGATCCATCTCACCTCATGAAATTTAATTTCTACCTAATATGTGAAAATATTTATATTTATATGATTTTAAAACTACTGCGTACTGTCTTGGCACACATTAACGTAAGACTTAACCGCTATGATGAGCACTTAATATTTGAAAGAGAAAATCTATAGCGCATTCGAGTCAGATAACACGAATTGAATTGACTTGCAAATTAATAGCGTTGAAATAGCAAATTATAAAAACTATACCACTTAAAATTTTCTCATACTTTACTCCTATTTATTCAAGCCAAAATGTTCGAAACAGATGAAGAAAATATTATGAATTGAATAAATAAATGGATTGATTAATTTATACTGTTAAACAAATTAACATCGGCAAAACATGAATTAGAAAGTAAATAGCAACCTTAAAAGAGCCTATTTGATTGAATTAGGATTGAGGCTCCTTTAAAATTACAAGCAATTACCCTTTTAAAAAAAAGAAAAGGCGGTAGAGAATTTGGAGAATTTAGGCACTGCGTACGTCAGTATTATATATCGCCGATATTCTTCTCATACCCGGTTCTCTCAAAAAATGCCCCGTATTTCGAATTCAGTTTATCGCGCATCTCTAGCTGCGAGCCCCCTTCTAAGAGCGCCTCTCATCGGCTTCACGAGGAACTACAATAACACTTGATGCGAACGTTCCCAGGCCACGGCGATGAGTCGACTACGTTCTCTTACGCCATAAGGCATTCAATTATTATTATTTATCTCAAGCATAAACTAAATATTCTCTATACAGAAAGTTATATTATTTAAAAGCCACACATGTGACAAAAGTGAAAAATAAAATCCTTGAAGTTATTTTTATCTCAGATTGGCCCATTGTGAATTATTCGCCGACGAAACTTTTTGGAACGAGTTTATGATTTAGTTAATTTTGGTGAAGTCGTTGCACGAGAATTTGTGCGTACGCAATTGCAATTTAAAAAATTTATCCTAAATATTTGTCTGGTAATGTTTTATAGTCTGTGTTATACTATTACGTATATTTTCTTGTACTTAAAAAATATCGAATATTTGGCTCTTACGAAACTTTTAAATCTTCGAAATCTATCAAAATATTTTCTCGACCATTATAAAATGTTACATTTAAAACGTGCGTGACGATAGTAGCCCAAGACAACATACATAAATTTCGCTGTGGTTTCGTAAAAAATATAAAGATAAGGAAATTGTAAATATTAAAATGATTGATTCAAAGCTCTTCCTAAATGCGTTAGTATCACTAACGACTCGAAAGGTTCTTTTTATTGTCTGACATACCGGAGTTTCGAAATAAAAGATATTATATAAAATAACTGGAATGGCATTTAATAGACGAAGGCAAATGATTAGAGTAATGAGAGCGAGGGAGAGCAGTGCTCTCAGAGCACAGAATTATGCGAACGATCCACAAAACATTCTGCTATGGTTTTTTCCACGATTTGGCGATCGAAGTATGTTAATACATTAATACGTATGACACGATTGAGTATCATCCAAAATGTTTATTATTTGAAATTAAGTCCCAGAGGTGTGCTTATTTTATAATAATTTTATTATAATTGCGAATATAATCTAAACGAGGACGTAGAAACAAACATTCGAGAGTGAAAGGTATTCGTGGAAAGAGGTAAGAGGTCGAGGTCGTGTTAAATAACGACCAATGAGCAGCAGTTTGCGAGGAAAGTTTTGGAATCCGCTCATGGGAGGGAAATTTGAAAAATTGGGATTGGGATTAGGATTGAGCGAGCTTCCAGGTTGCGTCAAATTCAACCATGCTATGGAATTCATCCAAAATAATATGGTTTGAAACATGTGTAAATTAAAAAATAGGGATACTAAAGCATTTAAACATAACGGTTATTTTTATGTCAGCTTATAAACATGTCTTATATATTTAAAACTTTTTCTATTAAAACTTACAATCATTCGTTAAAAATCCGAGTTTATAATTCTACGGATCTTTTTCGACCATTTAGAGAAAGTATGCGATGGCCTCTGCGGTCGACCTTGTGAAATCAGTCCAATGAGAAAGAAAGGAGCGAATCGCGATGGCACATTAGCGAGGGCGATTATTACGCAACAATCGAGGAGGGAAAGCCTCTCAGAAAGCTTCTGCGCTGCTCTGGCCGTGCCACCGAGATAGTTGACCCACACACAAAACTCTTTTCTCGCCCATTTTCCGCCCTCAGTGGCATTTCTGCCGATAACACATCAAATAAGAGGAAGTTGTAACGTGTTTAATGTTTTCATTTGATGACACCCATTGTCTAGTTCGAGGGAATGCTGTCTGATATGATTTCCACGACACTGCAGGTTTATAAAAAGCCCTTGCGTGTATTTGCACGTGACCCTCATTATACAAAAACACTATATGCCATAAACCATATTAGGCGTTCTTTACCAGTGAAGCGGTAGCAGCACAACGCCTTATGGGCACGTCTCGCCCCTCGTCCGTCCGCACGTCGTAACTTTCATCTCCTAAAACGCTGGACAGATTTTAATTAAATTATGTACGAGTGATCCATATTAAAATTTATCGCCCAATTTTGATTTTGAACTGCATCCATAAATTGAAACTTTCACTTTACATAATTACTTTAATAAGCTTATACACTTATCTCTTTAAACGGCATCCGTCAAACAACAAATAAATGCCATATTTTCTCTCCCTAGCTCTTATATGATCAATAAAGTATAATTTAAAAAACTTATTCGGATATAGGACAACATTTACTAGAAAAAATCTCGCGAGACCACATAATTATGAATTATAGTTTCGGAGATAAAAATTCGATAAAATACCAAGCGAAACGTCACATATTTTGTTTACATCAGTCGATAGGGCAATTCTATCGGCAAACAACAATTAAAAATCCATATTTTTCTCTTCCATGTTCTTATATGATCTGTGGGGTATAGATTGAAAAATTTATTCGGATAGAGAACAACATTTGTCACAAAATAGTTTGCAAGACCACAAAATTACGATTTATAGTTTCGAAGATAAACATTCGAGAAAATCGCAACCTTTTAATCTCATATTTTTTTACATCGATCCCTAAGTCTGTCGGAAAGCAACAATTGTTAATCCTTATTTTTCTTTTGCTTGCTCTTTCATGATCTGTGAGTCATAGATTAAAATTTTATTCGAATAGAGGACATCACTTACCACATAAAAGTGGCCGGGTCCACATAAAACACATTCTAGAATCGCCCGATCTTTCGGTACAGTTTGATATGTATCTCCCATAAAGAACGCCTTTGAAATCTGTGTACATATTCCATTTATGGAGTATGCTAGTCTTTCTTATTAGGCTTTCATTACCAGCGAAACGATAGTAGCGGAATGATTGGCACGTCTCCGGCCGGCCGTCCGCATGTTTAATCCTCAAAACAAGCTGAAATTTCACTCATATCTCGTAAAATATTACTTACTATATCCAAGAAGTCTTCAAATAACATTTGTAGAAATAGTCATTATTATAAATAGCTGCTTCTTACATATATAGGATATATATATATATATATATATATATATATATATATAATATATATATCATATAAAACATAAGGTACTCTCAGAAGTGCTATAAAGCTGAAATTTGGCATGAAGACAGGTCATTGGGCACAGCCTCTGGAAAAATCCGAAATTCCGGAAAAAGTTTTATTTAAGAGGTGCTTTTGACCCCAATTTACAATTTTAAGCACCCATAAGAGAAATATTGAAAACGGTGCAGGGATATATAAAATTGGTTTTTTAAATTATTTATAATTTAGATACAAAGTCGGGACATGCGCCATATCATGGATGAAAGAATGAATTTTTTTTGACAAAATTCAAATCCATACTGAATTTGCGTAAAAATTCGATTTTAATCATAAAATTATGAAAATGTTTACCTTTTTCAACAATGAAAATATTAACTATCTTAGCGTCGACTGCAATGCCTTTCAATTGGAATTGATTTAGCATACTTCAAGAGCATTGATTTAATGCTTAGTTAGACTGCATTATAATCCATTTAGTTTAAGCAATCGACTTATACATATGATGTCGTGATAATTTTAAATTAATTTTTAAAATCTGGATACATACTAAAAGGCACAGATGATGTCGCCATAATCCTAGCACGCAAAATATCCTAATTTTTACGTAATTTTTAGCGTGATATATAGGCTAATTTGTTAATGATGATTATAGCTATTGCTGAAACGGCGATCTAAGCCATGAAACAGGAGATTGGACGCGACCCGATTGCCAGAGATAGATGCATTAATTTCGCAGAAAATGAAAATTAATGTGTTATTAATATATTATTATTTCATTGGTTTTAAACTACAACATAAACTTATGATGACGTCATTATATCCACTAACACAAGAAATTTAATAAAACATGAAAAGTATTTTAATGTTGTTTCGTAGTTTTTAGCGAAATTTTAACATTTTAATTGTTAAATACATGGCGTAATACCTGTTTCGCGATTTTTTTTATCCAAATACGTGCTAAAGTCACGGATGATGATGTTATAATATTGACACAAAATATTCTAATTTTTCTATAATTTTAGTGTATAGAGTATTGTCTTAATGAAGATTATTCTTATAGCTCATGCAGGGCGATCTGAGTCATGAAACTTGAAATACAAAGTCTTGGACACTAGCCGATTGCCAGAGAATTTGTAAATTATGTATAGTTGCCTTAATTTCGCGAAAAATTATAAATATTCTGCTAGAACTCGTGGAATTTATGCTCCACGTGGTTGAAGTGCTGTTGCCCTGGAGATTACGTAGGTTTACTTACGAGTTTAGATCTTGGTGTATGGTAATTTTTTTAAGCGCTTGCAATATACAATATTAGTCAAAGGTGCTTGCATTCTGCAAGCATTTCAGCTCACTTTGTTTATTTTACCGCGGAGGGCGATGCGTGCTTGTCTTCCACAACTAATGTAATATTTCTAAAAATTCCAAGTAGGTTACATAATAAATATTTCAAGAAACTGCGAGAAAATTTTAGACTTTACAAAGAACAGAAATAAACTCAAACCATAGCCTTCTGATATTGGATATACTTTCCCCTATACTACGTATATGGAGAAAGTAATATTAAACTGCGATCTACAAATGGGGTAAAACAACCTCAAAAATTAACAATTTTGTAAATGTCTATTTTTCTGTGTGGTTGTGACCAAATTTCAAGTCTCATCTGATAGTACCTAAAGACAATTATCTTCCTATATATATATATTCCCTCGCTGAAGAAGGGCGTGTGTTGCCCGAAAGCTCCAAATTACAAGCCTTCCTCTATCGCTGTGGACGTCCACCACCGTATGGTAAGTGTTCACTGGCTCCTTCCTATCCCTCTCAACCTCTCGTTGCATTTATTTTATCATATTATTTCTTTTTCCGTATCGTTATATATATATATATATATATTTATATATATATATATATATATATATATATATATATATATATGCAATTTGAACAATTTTTCTTTTATTTTAAAGCAAAATAAATTAATTATTTTAACAATGTTTGATTATTTACAATATACATGGAAACGATGGAGAACATGCAGATGAGTTTCAATGAGAGAAAGTTAATTCTAAAATGGTATTGGAAATTTGAAAACGTCACAGATGTTCAGCGTGGATGGGAAAGAAAATGTCGAACAAAAGCACCAACTCGTCTAACGATTACCCGTCTACGTGATAAATTTTAGGAACATGGAGCTGTGAACAATATCAACAAGACATGATGTGGGCGGAAAAGAACGTCAAGAAGTATTGAAAATGTTGAAGCTGTCAGAGACGCAATTACCCGCTCCCCAAGGAAGTCTACAAGACAGTGTTCACGTGAGCTACAGTTGAACCATACAAGTGTTTTTAGAATCCTAAAGGACATAAAATTGAAGGCATTTATACCTCGATTACTGCATTAAATTCAAGAAGATGATCCAGATCGACGAACACAATTTTGTGGGTGGTACATTCGAAAAAATGGTGGAATCGATGCTTTTAAAGATTCAATTGCATGGTCAGACAAAGCCACGTTCAAGCCGAATGGCCATGTGAATCGTCATAACTGCGTTTACTGGACAGGTAAAAATCCACACTTCACATTGGAGAAAGATGTCAATCTACCAGGTTTTACTGTGTGGATGGGATTCTCCTCTCGTGGAATAATCGGACCTTACAGATTCAATGGCACTGTTAATGGAGAAAGTTACCATGATATGTTAAAAAATATGCAGTACCTAATATCAGAAACATGTTTCTGGATACATTGGTGTATTTTCAACAGGATGCTGCACCCCCACATTTTTATACAACTGTGCGGGAGTACCTGAACAATGAATTTCCTGAGCAATGTATAGGTCGCAGAGGGAGTGCTCTTGAATACTCTCCAAGGCCTCCAGACCTCACTCCTTTAGATTTTTTTGCATGGGGATACTTGAAAAACAATGTTTACGGTCAGAAACTGCAAACATTGGAGGATCTGTGGATGGCAATACAGCAAGAAGCACACATAATTTCTACTGACTTGTGCACTGTAGTATGTAATTCTGTTAAAGAGAGATGTCGCTTAAGTATCAGTGCTGGTGGTGGACATCTTGAACATCTTACTAGAGTTTTGTTCATTACAAACATTATTATGCATTTAAGCTTTACATTAAAAGAAAAATTGTGCAAATTGTACATTTGGTTCACGAAATATAAATTTTTAAATGGTGTGTACATAATTTTGAAACACCCTGTGTATATATATATATATATATATATATACACACACTCTCTCTCCAGAGGGGGTGCCGGTGGTGTAGTGGTTAGGACGCTGGCTGCTACTCGCCCGATGCTTGAAAAAGTCATCGGGTACGAATCCTGCGCGAGTAGGATTTTTCTCAAGGTCACCCGGCCCCCTGTTTGCGTAGTTTGAGGAGACCGCGCAAATTCAGCTGTTCCGTCCTTCGGAAGGGACGTTAAGCTGTTGGCCCCCCTGGTGTTCTTCGTAAGAGCAGGCAAATGCCGGCACCGGGTTTCCCTCCTCTCTCCCCGGTTATTCATTGCACTACCTCTGAGATACCCATTTGTGCTGTAAGAGAGGCGAATTGACTGGTCATACATACATACTCTCTCTCCATCGCTGTTGAAGGACATATACCCGAAAAGCTTTCGTGTTTTTGTGTGCGTTTTGTACGTGTCTCTTCGACGCCTCCAGCAGCCCGCCAACTTGATCCTCAACTTGGGCCTCCTTCAATACCTTGTTGCCACCCTCATTACTACCTTTACTTTTCCTTAAGTTAATATATATATATATATATATATATATATATACATACATACATAAAAGTAGTTTGGTGCTTGCTTTCTGCAAGCATTTCACCTTAAAAACATTAATTTTCCATTGTAGTAACTTTTTGGCAGGATTTTATTGGTTGACTGGACAGCAAATCAGAGATCGGGACGTTATTGTTTATATATATACCTTGGTTACATTATGTTTACCTAAATATATTTTACTAGCTGGCCCGCGTCACGCATGTGACGAGAATCGTAGACAGCCTTCTTGTTATAGAAATGAAACACTTCATTTTATCTAACTATATAATTTGCATTTAAAACAATTAGTACCTCAAAAATTACTTTTCATTCTTCGTTAATTTTAATAATGGGAAATGGAAAAATAAAAGTAATATAATCAAGTTAAATCAATTAAAAAATTAAGTTAAAAACTTCAGGATATACTACATTCTTAATTTTGTTATCGCAACTGGATAAAATTTTTAAATTGTCTCGCCTTCTTACTTGTGACATGGGGACATACAGCTGTCCATGGGCAAAAACCTGATTTTGTAAGAGTAATCCCAAGGTATCAAATGTTTGGCCTTGACTTTTATTAATCGTCGTGGCAAAGGCTAACGTTATTGGAAACTGACGACGCTTCATCTCGAACGGAAGTTTGCTATCGCCTGTCAGTGTCACATCGAATTTAGGAAGTATAACAGCTCAGCCTTTATTACTTCCGGTGGCAATCGTGCATCCAATGGTGTGCTGACCAAGATATTTCTCATTCCATTGCAAAAACTCTTCTTAACGTTAATGTTGCGAAGAAGCATTACGACAGAGCCAATCCTGAGACGTAATTTATGCGTTGGTTTTCCTTGCGGAGTAAGCGAATTTAAAAATTCCTTTGGAAAGTTAGCTCTTTCATCTTCTGTACCGTTGATGACCTCATCGATGCTGACATACCCCGCTTCTTGTTGTCCTGGAGCCAAAGTCATTCTGTCGAGGATTTTGTTGTTGATCGCAATGGAGTCAACATTCCTGGGTGCTAGTATTTTTAGTCTACTTTCCGGAATGGAAATAGGTTTATAGTTTTGTCGTTGTGTCTGTCTGTCTGTCCGTCCCCCTATTAACTTTTGAACCAATATACCGATTTTCATGAAACTTGGTGGAAATCTCTTTCTACATAGACTGGGCTACCGAGGATAGTTTTTGTTGCGAAGATTGAAGTTCCGGGTTCGATTCCAGGATCTATCCTTCCCATTTGTTTTGCATGGGAATTCTGAAATCCATCGTGCAGGGTAATTTTCTCTTGCACATTAAAATATCTTAGAATTGTAGTATTGGAGCGAGTATTGTACAATTCTCTGAAGAAATGGATGGAATTTCTAATTTTTATCGTAGAATTTTGCTTATAGATTGTATTTCTTCAAATTTCGCGTAAATACTGCAGTTGTTTCAATTTTTATCACTCATTACGAGAGTGTTGCCATAGCAACAACTATTTTTGGACTCGGATTCGGTATATTCTAAATACGTATACGCGTTATTTTTGCCGCAGAAACACGCGTGACCAATTTAATATTCCGTTCGAATATATTTGTAGTATTTTATAACGCTTCATTATGAAATTTGGGAACGATTATTTTAAGCTATTAAAGCCAATATAAGTAATAAATAAATGCTTAAATGGAAAGTAGACATAAGTTCTGTTTGGATCATCTTGTTAATAGTATTTTAATTTGACTTTCTCCAACACTAAAGAAAATGTTTACATACCTATCGACATATAGAGGTTAACACTTTATTATATTATTGATTAGCAACCAATTGTGATTAAAATAATTAAATATATTTTTTATCTCGTATCTTCATAACCATATTTCATAATGAGCGATAAAATATTAATTACTTTGTGCTGCCATCTTTATTCTGCAATTTGTAATTAAAAAGTACTAAAATTTTTATTTACAACGTTTTAAAGAAAATGTTTACATACCTATCGACATATAGACGTTAACGCTTTATTATATATTATGATTACTGTAATGCAACTTTCCGGAACTTTTATTGTAGCAACAATTATAAACAAAATATTATTTTTGTTCGTAGCAACGGATATAGAAAAGTACGTTTTATTCATTTCGGGCACATGTACCAGAAGCATTTCCAATAATACGAACGATTATTTAAATTATTATTTGTAAAAACATCCATATCACGTCTGTATTTTCTTTTAATATCTCTTCCTATCTTCCTTAAGGTTTCATTTTCGTAATACCCGTTCGTTGTTAATTTAACTCTTCTGGCATTTCCCGGTAGAACTGAGTGCTCATCAAAATGGCAAATAAATAGTATCTCGTTAGATTAAATGCCAACAGTGGGGATTCGTGTATGACTTTTCATATTTGCATTTTAAAATTCATTAGAATAGAGATAGCTGGAATAGAATAGAATGAACTTAGAATTTAAAAAATTCCACAGTCCCTCCATTTAGTTCAAAAATATGTTTTAAACGCTAACATTTTACGTTTGTTGAAGATAAATTGTGGACTAAGTTAAGACGAGTACCTCTTTAATTTACTTAATGGTAGTAATTAATACTTTTCTTAAAACCATTATATATTTATGGTTTATTTTAAAAGTAATTTAAAATATTATTAATTGTTTTGCTGATTTTTAGTTACACAGTTTAAGTCATCTGTAAAATTAAATTAAAATGTTTAAAAAGTCAAATCGAAACTACTTCTCGACAGGAAACACAGCTAATGATAAGATAGTGAGAGAGAATGTTGTTTAGCGAGAAATCCTTTTCGTAATATACGATTTCAAATGTTTTACTGGTATTACTATTATAAAATTTGAAAGCAAATGACGAACCATAATATTTTTGTTATAAATGACCAAATGAAAACTGTTGTACATGCGAGCATGTAACAGGCTCTCTAGTAAACATATATTTTCTATAAAAAATAGTCGAACCCCGATTAAGCACCCAACCCACCCCCGCATACCGCCCATGAATCATTGTGAACAGAGCTTACGATTACATAGGGTAAGTTTGTTCCTCGATTTAGCACCACCCCCGCTTTAGCACCATGGACGAACGATGGCGCTAAATCGGGGTTTGTTTGTATATGTTTTTGGATAATTGATATTTCCAAATGACATTTAAATTTAGAACGCAATCCGTTTTGTATTAAAATGTTATACGTTTCCCTATTTGCCTCTGTAAAGTATTCAAACTTCTCAGGAATAAGTGACATCAATGTGGAATGTACACTTAAAGTTTCAGCTCTCCATCTTTTATATCTAGGTATAACTAGGCATAACAATTGAAAATTATTTAAAGCACTAGCGTAATTGCCCGTCAAATATGACGTGTATGTACTTCCCCTTCTTCCTCTCTTTCTCTCTGCCCCCCTCCCATTCTCTTTTCTTCCTCTCCCCTTATTTTCCTCCCTTACTACCTCACAGTCTCCTTCTCATTCTCCTCTCTCTCAGCGTGATATACGTAGATACAAATCTTACATACAAAAATAGTATTTCTTTGTTAAACAATATGCTGGACAAAATTATTTCAACTCTCTGGAACATACTATAATGTGAATTATGTACTTTTTAATTTTCGGTGCACATAAAATTTTGTTTCATTAAATTAAAATATATTCATTTTATTCGGAGGAGGTTCAATATATCCCCCCTCAAAATAGCGTCACAAATGAGTATTTATTTCTTAATTACCATGTCAACCGTAAATAAACAAATTATACTTAACTTATTATATAAATTTCGGTCAAATTTCAATTTTTTATCTTCATCCCTGATCGAGTAATTCGCGTTTTAATAACTTTACACTCACAAGGAGAGGACATGATAGTCGGATCACGGATTTTTATGAAACTAGGTTGGTGTATAGCTCTGGATTCCAGGATCACTGCAAAACCCACCTTTTTGGCGTATACGGCCGATAGTTTTTTTTCCGAAAATCGCGATTAAATATTGCAATTTCTCGTTAAATGGTATAAATTTCTTAATGCACACGTACTTGATTAAGTAGTTGTTGGCGGTGAGCGTATAGTTGGTGCGTCCGAAAAGTGAGGGCCAGAGTTCGATTCCCTTTTAAGTACCTTTTTTTTCTTTCATTCCTCTTCTTACAAATCCTTTTTCATATTTCGCATTAAAATTTAACTGAACAATCATGTTCATATTTTTATTTTTTTATATATTGTTAGGTGGTGATCCGGATTTTCTCTCACGTCATTCAACGCACGATTTTCTCAACAATGTTTAAATTATTAAATCACATATTCTTCATTTATCTCGGCACACGCTACATCCTATATTGATGCTTATGGCATGGAAAGGATCCCTGAAATTATTTTTGCGAAGACTTGGTCCGAATACATAATACCGATTAGGCGGAGATATATCAGGCAAAGGAGCTTCTTCTATACAATAGCCCCGCCACTCTCAAAACCCCAGCAAAAGTGTCTCCAATGAACAAACGATTCAATAATTAGACTTTGTTTTGAAACAAATGGAGGCTTAACCAAAAACAGTTATTTTACAACCGGGTTGGGTGAAAGTGGTTAGGTTTCTTCTTTAAATTTCCATAAAAAAGTTTTGATATATGCAGTAACACTTTATTATAGAAAAAACGATTAAGCGACGGGTTGGGTGAAGGTGGATAGATTTGTTTCCATGACAATCTTTTGATATAAGTAACACTTCATTATTATAGGAGAATACGTAAGTACCCTTATATCAAACCTTTTTATGGAAATAAACCATAACCACATTCACCCAACCCGTCGCTTATCGTTTTTCCTATATCAAAACTTTTTAATGGAAACCAACCAATCCACCTTCACCCAACCCGTTTGGAAAATAAAAAAAACAACATCACCCTGCGGAGAATACGTAAATACCAAATTCCTTTATCTTGCAAGAAGAATTTCAGTGCAGCTCGTTCATTATTAATCACACGACACAATCTTATAAAATTCATATCATTTGTTAAAAGGGATCAATGAATAACTCCTAATTTGTTTATTATTGTTGTGAACACAACTTTCTGTTGATTTGCTGTTTCCTTTTGCTGGTTTTTTGAGAGTGGCGGGGCTATCGTATAAAAGCATAAATGAAAAAGAACTGGTGAGAAGTCCGTTAGAAGTACAGTAATATAAATAAATAAAAATAAAGGTGACTCCCGCACTAACGCGGGGTCACCGTGCGCGGATTCGCACTAACGCAGTTGAAGTACGTAGGGCATGGATCGCGCCGTACGCGGCCCAAGGTTCGCAGTAGCGCGGTATATCTGACTCAGTATTGTTATCTTTATTGGAAGAAAATGCCTGACAGGACATTTTTATCCAAGGAAGAACGAGTTGCTCCGGGATTCAAAGTGTCAAAGGACAGAATCACTCTCCTCTTTTGTAGTAACGCTTCTGGTGATTATAAACGCAAGCCGTTTTTACTCTATCGTTCAGCAAACATTTCTTCATAAATGTTTTGGTAAGTCCTTGTCATTTAAAATTCTTGCTTCATTGTTCTGTTTTTCTTAGCATGCAGTTTTATTTTATATTCAGGTAGGAACACATTTCGATTCCTTAATCGACGCGTGTTCCTAACTAAATTTCGATTTTTTCGATAATCGCATTTAGATATTTTAGTTTTTCTATTTTGTTTCTTTAAATGTTTTAATATAGGGATAGTCATGCCCTTTTACATCTTGGGGCGTGAACTCGCTGTCACTTCGGTGGATCTTAATGAACGCGTGAATGCTTCCTAGATGAGAGATTATGTGAGAAGTTAGCCTTGCCATTCATTTTTTAAAATAACTCATTCTAGCAAAAATTACTTCTACGTATTTTGTTGTTTTTGGTTTGAATATGTTTTAAAATATAACGTGAAATTGTTAATCTTTTTGTAAAAATAAACACTACAATTTATATCAGGGATTTTGGTTTTAATGTCTACCATAAAATGTTTCGGAATCTAACCCCATTTTTACCACAACAACGGTACCCCGCCGAACGCGGAATCGCAGTGCGCGGCCATTGGCTGGAACGTAACCCTCGCGCTTGGCGGGGGTCACCTGTACTCCTTATATGAATTTCACAGAAATTCGGTTAACTGATTAAAAACACTAATAATCTACAATCACCGATCATCATCGAGAGCAATGATGGGGATAGTTAGAAGGGAAACATTCATTTGCTTATGCAACGACAGGTAACGGAAATTTTGTTTTATGTTTCATTCCCATAATACGATCGTACATCTCACGACCGATGAAACATAAAACAAAATTTCCGTAAGAAGTATTTTTATTTATTTATATTACTGTATTTTTAACGGAATTCTAACCAGTTCTTTTTCTTTTATACTTTCAACGATCCTTTGCCTGATATATCTCCGCCTAATGGGTATATTTTATGTATTCGGACCAAGTCTTCTCAAAAATAATTTCAGGGATCCTTTCCATGCCATAAGCATCAATATAGGATGTAGCGTGTGCCGAGATAAATGAAGAATTTAATTTAAAATTTAAGTCGTTTCTGTTTACCTTTTTCGCCGTATTATTTTCTGCCTACAATTTCGTTCCTTTTCCGGACTTGCATTAATAGTGACACTGAAAGAAGGGTATTTTCTTACAATAAAAAATGCGCCTTTTTGAAAAGCTCACGCTTCTACTCTAGACAATCAGGTAACCGCTAGGCCCTAGGGAGGTTTTGAGAACTCGTGTTTCTTAGCCCTTTTGAGGTTTTTTAGATTATATATTGCCGATGGTGGGATATTCCGTGAGACTTTCTATACAGATAAGTTCATTAATATGCCCTGCTGAGAATGCCTCGACACTTGTTAAACAAGGTTCGGAAGAAAGGAATTTCGGTGGTCATTTTAAGGTCGTTTTCTACCCCTTCCACTCATGAACCCCTTGGAGTGTATTCCGGAATCAAATGCATCTCGAAACTTTATAGGGTTTTTCCTATAGATGACCTTGTTGTATGCGCTTTCATCCGTTTTCCCTATTCACAACCCAATTTTTTGGCAGTCTTTTTCTTAAAGTTATCCAGGAAGGATCGTTCCTCTCTCGTGCTTTTGGCTCCTTCGTCTTTTGCTGCAGGTTAGTAAATTTCATTTTATATGTAATGGTTTTAAAAAAGGTGCACATAAATTAGCAATATTTATTTGCTATTTGTTGTAAAATATTTTGCCGATTGGAAAAACGCATTTTAATCAGGATTTGAAATGACTGTTGATCGAGCGCTCAATAACAGTCTAATTTTTCTTACTATATATTTTATAGTGCAGTGATGAAATATATCAAATGATACAAAGTATTAGATAGTTATTGTTTGAGGACTAAAATATTATCGTGATAATTATATCGTTACTGTTTTTTCCTTAATTGGCATCAACGAATGTCTAAAAGCCTTTACGCTGAACTCGCAAATTATTTTTTTAAAGAATTTTTCTCGGCAAAAGCAACATCATATTGTTCGGATTTCATAAATTAACCGTTTTCTAATATTTATTATACAATTTAAAGAGGTAAATCATAATTTACTATCTATATTCGCGATATAATATATTTGTCAACGACGCGATAAGAATTATACGAAATAAAAATATCTAGATTTGGAAATACCAGCTTACGATATTTGATATTAAAAATATACTAAGTTTCAGTCTGGTAAAACTACAATAATATTCTCGTGACCGTTGTGCAAGGTGATAATTTTGTTTAATCATCAAGATTCAGTTAGTAAAAGGGGTGAATTAACTATTAATATATGTATTCGCATATAGGTTGGTTGTCGAATTAATCACATTTGGCAAAATTTGTTAGGAAGGAAAAAAATACAAGAAAAGAAATATTGGTTTGTGTTCGCACAATAAACTTTTTTATGCACTAGCTATTTCTTGTTATTTAAAGAGGTAAGCTTTCAATTGAACTATTCTTATATAAATGTGTGTGTATCTATATATATATATATATATATATATATATATATATATATATATATATATATATAATTAAAGAAAAGGAAAGTATGTGATGAGTGTGGCAACAAGGTGTTGAAGGAAGCCCAGCGGACACTTACCAAGTTGAGGATCAAGTTGACGAGCACAAACACACATATACATACATACATACACACACACACACACACACACACACACACACACACACATATATATATATATATATATATATATATATGTAAACACAATACGTCGCTTTAACACGTTGCGTACCGGATTTAGATTTCCACTCAGTTCCTGGATATTTTCTCGTAACTCCAAAAGAAAGAGCACCCGAAATCTCGTGGCTGGCTCAAATGTGGTGATTTTCTTGGTTAAAAGTCACGATTTAATTAGTAAAATATTAAATTAACGATTTAAATGTAGTACTTTGTATAATTTGTAAAGTATATTTTTTACTGTAAATAAAACAAAATAATATTTTAATAAATTTGTTATTTAATGTTTTCTTTAATATTAACATTTAAAAATTTAAGAATTTCGAAATAAAAAGTAAATTTAAATGATCGAATTGTAAGGCCGAAAACTGCCAGCCATATATGTAAGTAGTAATTATAAGCGTCGATATTCGTCGAAAAGCTCTCGGGAAAATAAACGTCGATTTTAATCGTTGATTTAAAAAAAATAAATGTCGAATCCTACCAAGCTTAGTTATAAGTTACGAAATTAATAATAATTTTTAAATCGCCGAAACATTTATCGTCTCGTAGTGTGATGTATATATCTATGAAATATCATGGGAGGCTAGTGTAATATTTGGTAAAAGAGCATTTCCTTATGGGATAATTTTTCTTTCGCTCGCCACGGGTGCTTTGGAGATAGGCGGAGGGATTTCTGTTCGCGCAGAGGTTTCTCTATAAGTTTTCTATTCGCCACACTCCCACTCAATTCTTCCTAATCAGCCAGCCACGCACTCATTCGCCGCGAGGACGCACACTGTCTTTCAGGGCTCCCCTTTCCCCACTCCAATTTGCCTTTCTACGCCTCCCACTCCTCTTCTTACCATCTCCCACTCCAGCATCACCTTCCCACTTTCCTCCCGTCGATTCCCCTTCGTCTAACTCCTCGCCGCAGCGCTGCGCCAACACCAACTTCGCCTACGACGCCGTTGACTGTTTCTCAATCTAATTGTGTCCTTTTTCAAGAAATCGGCCTTTAAAATGTGTGACGCGGTACGTGAATGTTGGCCAGAGAACAAAGTATACTAGACAATAATGGATTCGAGCGATTGTTCAATGACAATATTTTATCCTGTAAATATTACTTAATTAACTCGATAAAAATTCTTCTTCGACAAGCTAAATTTGAAATAATTTTTGCCGCATTTATTGAGTTAAAATTAAACAAAACAGATGTATTGGTTAGTACCATTTGCAAAAATAAATTCATCTGCTAACTAGCGAATAACATCTCTAAACCTCTGTCTAATGTGTTGTTCCTATTTTCGAGTTAAAATATTCTATTTAATTTTTCAATATCCATGGATAATAATGGTATATATATATATATATATATATATATATATATATATATATATATCTTTAGATATAGACGTTCCCTACAGAGGAGGAGGAGGATATAACATACTAGTTGAAGGTGCTTGCATTCTGCAAGCATTTCATCTCACCTTGAAGAAACATTCATTTTTCAGACAGATATTTCATCATTACAAATATATTTTTAATTCTAGAGATTTCACCTCCGCAGCGATTTTCGTTTTTCCCTTATGTAAAAATAATAGATTAAAACAATCCCCAAACTTTGCTACGAAGCTGAAATTTTTTTTATAGATAGGGTTTGTAAAAAAACGAAATAAAAATTATACAAATTTTGATATTTTAATTTGTTTGGCAGTTAAAAATTCTTAAAGTTTTAACAAATAGGTAACTGTTTAGATACTACGGGGCAAGTTAGAGAGCTGAAATTTTAAAGTTATTTAGAGTTAAGTCTATTCAAGCGAATGAATATTTCTATTTATCCATAAAATTCTTATTGCGGCCGTTAGAAATTATTTAAATTTAAACAATTAGAAAAATATTATTTTACTTTTAGAAGTGCTACAACTTTAAAATTTGGCAGAAATATGTGGAATTATTAATTCACCGTGGATAAAGTATAATATTTCTAAAATTGCAAATATTAGCTAATATTTTACACCATTAGTGTTCCATAAGGAAAAAATGAAAATCGGTCCCGAGGAGAAATCTTTTAAATTAAAGAAATATTTCCCATGATGAAATATCTCACTGAAAAATTAATGTGTTTCCAAAGAAGAGATGAAATGCTTGCAGTATGCAAGCACCTTCTACTAGTATATATATATATATATATATATATATATATATATATATATATATATACACATACATATTTATACATACTAAATGTTAACAAATAGTGACTACTTGGCAAACAACGGTCATATTAAATTTCGATGAAATTTACTCTACAAAACCCATTAGAAGCAATAGATATATTTTTTAAGCGTTTAGTTTGCCAATCTCATGGAATTTAAAATATTTGTCGTCGCAATGCAGAGTCAGAAGAGTTATTCATCAGTGCCTTTCCATAAACTATTTCCACTTTAGGTGGAAAAGGATTCCTCCTTATCCGTAATTTGTTAATTGGAAGCAAAATAAATTAAATTAACTTACCCAGCTTTAAGATTGGCACCTCGCCAGCGATCTGGATTGTCCGAACTCATTAACGTAAAATCTACCGATTTTACAACAGTAGATTCAGTAACGTAGCGTAGTGTTTTTGCGTATAAGTAGCGTAGTGTTTTTGTGACAGCTTATGGCGATCCAGAGCCCTTGGATAAGTTAATTAAATTTAATTATTTTTCCAGTTTCCAAGTTACTACTCAGAAGAAACACTTATCGACATATGCCGTAGCCTCTCTTTCCACCTCCAACCTCTCTCTCTCTCATCACTCTTCTCGTTTCTTTCCAATCTCTTCTCACGAACCGTGCTTTATCTCATTTCCATATTTTGAAATCTCTCCGATTCCTTCATTTTGCACAACTTCATTACTTAAGATGATACATAATTTCTTTTGCGATACTTGATTTTGAATCGCAAAGACGGAATTCTTTCGTTAAATATTTAAAAAATTATATGATATTTTGGTTCCCTGGACGAAAAACAGCTCCAATATGTTTAAAGAACCGGTTAATTTTTTCATTGCCCTGTAAAATAATATATAATGAAATGTAAAAGGATTCTATCTAGATTACGGTCTGTTACTTGATATATGCTGGTATACATCATTTATTCACTTGCAAGTTACGCATAGAAAGATGAATGCCCCAAATACTTTGGCGCCCCGGGCAGCGGTCTTGCTCGCCGGTACATCCGGCTGGCCCTCAGACTAATATCTCGAGTTTAATTACGGTAGAAAAACTAAAATACTGGGATAATGTAGTATTAAGTTACTTACTTTTTTCCGGCAATGCCTTTGTGTTTCTCAAAAATAAAGAGGCTTCTGTTCATGTAATTGGTGAGTACATGCATATATTTTACATTCTTATTTATGCTTTACTGTTTTTTCAATCTCAAATAAAAGTTGTTTTGTTTATTTTATGATTTTGTGTATAACAATTGGTTTATGGACCCAGCGCTAAGTTAACCGGAATATTTGATTAACCGGCATCTCCCATTCCACATGAATGCCAGATAACTGAGCTTTTACCGTGTGTGTACACGCACAGTCAGACCCCGATTTGGCGCCACCGTTCGTTCATCACTGACATTGGCGCTAAAGCGGGGGTGGCGGTAAGTTGAGGGATAAACTTGCTTTATGTAATCGTAAGATGGAAGCTCTGTTCACAATGATTCATCGGCAGTATGCGGGGGTGGCACTATAAAGTTGGGTGCTTAAATCGGGGTTTGATTGTATATGAGTGTGTGTGTCTGTGTATCTATCTGTTTACGTGTATGTTTATGCATGGAAAACGATCCTTTATTAGGAAGCGACGTATTTTCCCTTCAATAAGGAGTTACTCGAGGCAATCATACGTATTTGCTCTTAATTTTGTTTCACTTAATTTGAAACAATGCTCCCAGATATGTCCAATTAAATGGAGATGAAATTGTTCCTTCCTTATTGTTTTTCTAATATCTCCTTAAAAATGTATTCATCAAATATTATTTTAGTTGAAAGATTGCATCCACACATTATATTCACCAAATACATTAGCCTGTCTCTCGTTATTCATTTGGTTTTCCGCTCTTGAACTTGAGCGCACGAATTGGCGCAATTTCGATTTAAACCACGCGACAACGTTGCGTAAAAGATTATGGCTTTTTAAAAACACTTTAAGGGCGTTGCATAACTCGCCTCTTCTTCCTTTCGTCGTCCCCTCCGCCCCATTCCCACGCGCCTCCCCCCTCCCACCTCTCTCCCTCTCTCTCTCTGCACCACCGAGAGAAGAAGACTCCCACACTAGCCTCCTTCCACGCCCCTTCCCCGCTTCTACATTACACGGAGTGGGCGAATCACGGGGCCTTCGGGTTGTTCTTCACTGGTCGTTTGATCGGCAGCCGTATCACATCTCCACATTCGGTCCCTCGCAGGGCGGTGAGCGACAGAGAGAGAGAGGGGTCGGTGGGGCCGCGAGGGCCCGAACTAAGCCCTTTGCATATCGGATCTCAGAGAAGCCCTGCCTCCCGATGGTGGAGCTGCGCGCTCTCTGGTGATTCGAGTATAGTACGTGGACAAGATGCTGATAAGGGAAGCCAGTGACAGCAGGTGAGTGGACGAGGGGGGACGTCTCTTGGACGCGCGTCGCTCGGAAAGTTCCACTGCGAGAGAATGCCGCGAATCGAAACATTATTCGACGAACTGCGAGCGAAGACGGTGAATGCGTGCGCTTACGGAGTCTCGTATTCTTCCGGATTGAGATTCACGGATGCGCGATTGAACGCTAAAGAAAACGGAAAGGTTGTCGAGGTGTCGAACCGTGTGCTTTCGGTCGAAAGTGCTTTCGTCCCGATCGGTGTCTTAGCGCGTTGAGGCCTTTTATTATTCACGACGAGATTTTTGCGATGAGAGGTCACGACTTGCGATCTAGTCTTACGCGCTCGCTGAAATGACGACCGACAGAAAGCGTTTGTTGCTCTCGGACGTCTCTACCAATCGACCGCGTTCGGTCTCCAATCGAATTTCCAACGTATGATCCTGGGTTGATGGGTTCAAAGTTGCCGACTACTTCATTTTTTTAGTTTTCTATGATTACATTGGTGTGACAAGAATTCTGTTCGTTTGCGCGGGGTGAGGTATGGGTAATATATCACGTACGCGTATATTTACTGGTCATCGGCTCAATTTGTAAAAAGTTGGATCGTAATAAATTCGATTCCGCGTGGCTATTTCGAGCTATGCGTCGAGGATTCTTAATTAATTTCGAAATTTCCGGACTGAATTCGTACTAGATTAATTAGTGGTCTATGTTGGCGCCCATCTAGTCGACCATGTCTGTCCATATTATATTTCAGCGGCGTCGCACCCGCCTCTGAATCTTTCGCTTCGTTTCCTCGAGTGTCCCATTGGAGCGCCTCACGCACTAACTGCTCAGAATTATCAGAAAATATCTAACCAATTTTTGCTCTAGAACGAAATTATTTGTTTAGGTAATCTTCAACCGAGAATCAAGATTTTTCGGCAGCGCGTGGATAATTTGAACTAACTGGGATGGGTCTAGTTCAGATTGTTCAGATAATCGTACAACACTGAAATCGAATACAAATAAACAATGTTTACTTTCATTTGATCTTTTTAAGTATTGTAATTTAATAAAAATAATAAGTAAAAAATTCTATGCAAAGTAACAACTTGATTAATCATTCTTTCACCTTGATTTGCATTTATTTGAGCTAAACCTCTAAGCAAGACAGAATCGGCGGGATATTAGTTCCTATATGAAAATGATATATTTTGCTCATATTTTTTCATATTTCGTTTTATTGAAAAGCAGATTGGAAAGTATATGCTTAGATTTATTTAACCGTTCTTCTGTTTGGATGAAAATATTTGCACTTAAATGAAAATTGCTCGTTTAATTTACATGTATTTCAAACAAGTGGACAGAACACGTTCTCTTTGTTATTATGTTAAAATTCTTCATCTAAATCCTTCGTTCGATTCCAAGGTTTCTCATGATCATTTTGGTCACAGATTATCGTGAGAAGACTTACCCCGACGGAATGCAGTGTGCTCGGTCGAAGGTTAAACTGTCATTTTAACTTTTGGATATCTAGAGTTTGTTTGATTTTCCAGTTTGTCCTTGCAGAGGAGAAGGACGATATGAACGCGAACGCTGTGTTTAATCTTTCTTGAGTTTACTTCTCCTTAGCTTCCCTCTCGCGCCTGCTCTAAAAGCGCTATTTAGTGCTTTAAACGAATCCATGCAACAGTATGAGTTTATAAACGCTAAAATATGGATTTTTATTTCTTCCGACAATTATTTTAGATGTGAAAATTTGCACATAATTATCGTTTGAAATTCATTAGATGAAGCGTTTCTTGCATTTATGTATTTTTATGTGGTTGCTTTATAGCTTACGAATGAAATTAATCATTAGGGTGTTCTGTACAATTGCGTGAGTCAAATGTCCGTTGAACTGCCTTATGTAGCTGTTTCCATTGAACACTTAATCCCGTGGCCTCTTTAGCACAGTTTTAGGCCTATTTATAAAATTGAGAATAGAAAGGAAACAATGATTTCTTCTTCACCGAATGCATCAAATTAACTTAATAGTGCTCTCGCTAGAGCACTGATAACGATACACTTGTTTGCTCTCTTGTTTTCGAAGCGTACTTTAAGAAAACATCGTCAAGTGATTGAGGAGCGACTACACCACTTAGGCCAGTGGTTTCCACACTGTGGGGCGCGATGTGTAGGTCGGGGGGGCGCAAATGGTTTCTCGTATGTTCGTTTAACCATCCTAATCTTGAGACCTACAATATGCAGCAGCCGAATTCTACCCCTAAATTGGCTACGATGTATTGTTTGCGTCCATGTTTTCCTTAAAGATGGTTTTGTTAATGGTAACTGTATGTCAAGTAGGCATTGTTTATGAATTGCAATTGTAATAGAGGGGGGCGCGAAGGTATTTTTCTTAGGCGAAGGTGGGCGCGGCTTTATAAACTTTGGAAACCGCTGACTTGGGCGAAGAAAAATACTCAGCGAACTGAACTATTTCCCATTGTTAGAATATTAATTCCATTCGTTATTTATTTATTCGATCGAATAAATATGCGTGTCATAAATTTATTCTTTAGGTGATTTTGAAATTAATGTAACCGAAAGTGAGTAACATAGGTGGATGAGCAAGTATTAACGATAGATATATTAGTCAATCTCATAAACAGATATTAAATTAAACCTCAAGTATATTTATTTATTTTAGACGACACCTTTAAATTAATGGGGCTTACTGTCTACTTAAGGTCAATCGTATTTATGTGTTCACTTCCTTTGAGCGGCTGTTATGGAGAATTATTTTCCACTAATTTGCCTCACTTTAAATGCATTTTTCTAGTAGTAATGCGTGTGATTGTCCCTGTTCATAACAAAAATTTCGCCACAAAAGTGTTAGATAATAGAAAACATATTTAAACAAGCTTGTGGTGTAAGAGATTTACAGGGATTATCTACATCTACATTATACCCTGCAAGTCACCTTTTTGTTGGATGGTATATATCGGAACAAATGTTTATTTGTTTCTTATGTAATCATGTGCATCAATATCTACTTCATCTTTTTTAGTAGCATACTAAGCGAAAAGCAATGTAGAAATGTTTTCTCTAGTCACACTGCAGTCTCTTTGGTTCGCCGGAGACGATTCGGTGAAGTATATTTTCGGCACGACCTGACCATTTGGCCAGAGCGCGAGTTTTTATCCGACATCAGTCTGTGGATCGGTTGGCACGGATAAGAGGATTCTTTTGCGTACAACGTTATTGAGAGACGGCAAATAAAATGCGGGTTTCGATTTGCAACTCCCTTCGATACATTGAGTCGAGAACTCATTCGTCTTGCGTTCCCAAGTTATAGCTCCGTTTTCATATAAATGTTCTTATAGTAAACAGCCTGTATTATTGGTAACCCAGAGAGAATTTATTTCAAGTCGCACTGCCTTGATCTATTCGGTAGCGAATGTGTTGCCACATGCCTTCAAAGGGACGATTTACTATTTATGGAAGAATAAAAGAGTCGCTTTTTAAGGAAAAATGGGCCGCGTGAGACGCGGTTTAGCCGCTCTTGTTATAGTCAGTCGATGAGGAAAACCTACGCGTTAATGATCCTTAATTTTAAACTGTGGGCAGAGTGATTAATTGTTTCACTACGATGTCTTTCTGCCGAGTGCTTTTTATTTGTCACTCATCCTGTGTCGATACGCTCAACTGGTATAGTATGATGAAAGTACACTTTCTCTTACTCTTTATGTCTATATTGGATGCCACATTATTTGCCAGTTATAGACAACACATATAAAGACTTCACAGTTAATTATTTTGAATTTATTGAACGTTCAGTAATTTGTCTTAATAGCTTAATGCGAACTTTGCTATAGTATTGATTTTATCTTAGGATTCGGTTTTAAATTCCAGAAAAAGATAACATGAGTAGATATAAATGTATTATTTAACAAGTTAGGAAAGTGTACAGTGTATCACAAATAGGCGCGTTTCGTACGATGGGGCATTTGAAACTAAACGGTATAATTTGAGTGAATGCACACCGTAAAACAGTGAAACCCCATTATGTCTCCATGTCTAATAAATATTTCTTCCATTCCCTAAATTGTTGCATCAATGAATGTATTTACGCAATTTAGTATAATGACAAAATAACGTGAAATGATACCAGGCAAATTTTAAATTTATGATTTACCGATTTATTTTCTAATTGGTTGTAATTAATCAAACAATCGAAATTTATTTAAAACATACCTCACTTGAGTTAAGTAGTTATAATATCTATTGTGTTCTCTTCTTCGTCGTAGATAATCCATTTCCTTCCACTTACAAAATGCTGCTTGCACACACAAGGAAATTTAACGTATTTTTGTAATTATAGCAGATCATATTTATTTCAGTCAATACGAAGATTATTTTCCCTTACAACAATTAAGTAACCATGCGTGATTTTCCAAAATTCAAAGAAAATTACTACTTTCTTATTGGATTTCCTTGATAACAGCTATTCCTATGATAAAAATGTATTTGAAAAGAAGTATTTTATTTAGCTAGCTCTAAAACCTTTACAAAGAATTTTTCGGTAAGACATATTTTAAAGATATGAAGTTCATTTTTTGTTTTCAGTAAAGTAAAGTAAAAGCGTAAGGACGGATGGAGTGGCAGAACTAAACTAATAGGCGTTGGACGTGAAACGCGCCTAAAACACACTCTGGTTATCGATTCATATATCTCATTAAAATAACATTCAAGTATTATTTTCCCCGACAAGTGGAATGCATTCTAGCACAGAAGTTAACAGCACCGATAAGTACATCCTTTCGAAACTTTTATAATTCCTCCTGAAGCTTTATCCTATGAGTGATGAAGAAAAAAGTGACATGAAGGCAGGATCTGTTTTGCGAGGCAATATTCAGTCAAAGTAAATTATCTTATTTAGGCAAACTTCAATGATATTTGTACTGTTAAAGTATAAGTAGTAATTACGAACGAAATTTGAATGAGTTGACAATGAATTTCCCGCCCACTCGATCTCAGCAACCTTTGATGGTTGAACACGAATGCAATGCAGATTGATAGAATAGGCTCGAACATTAGGCTTACTGATTTGGGCATAGGTCATTGACCCAGTGGGTGCATGGATCTGGAATTTAAGCAGCTCTTGTCCCATTAGAACTTCCTCGCTGGCTGCCTCAGGATTATGTTTCGTTTGAGATAGAATTATATATTTTAAAAATTTTGAACGACATTTTGTATGTATGTGTGTGTAAGTAATACTGTATAAACAACCAACTCTTATCTAATTTTAAATAAAAAACATGATTGATTGGTCATTCACAACCTGAACCATCGAAATGTCGACCGTAGTTTGCGAATCCGTTTGATTTCAATGACTAAAAAATAGGATTGATGTCGCACACGAGCGCACTAGCGGATGCCGGCACATATCATCAGTACTAGTGTGTGCATCCGCAAAACTAACAGCTGATCAGAGGTCACGAACGGTCGGCTCTTTTGAAATTTCCCCTCCGTGCTAATGTTTTGGGAAGTGTCCATAAGGGTGTTTCATTGGGGCAGAAGGATTGCCTTCGCGATAGCCCTTCATCACCACTCGCTTGTGACCCTATTGCCCACCCTGTCTCTCTTCCTCCCCTCTCTCTACCCTCCCTCTCTCTCTACCCTCCCTCTCTCTCTACCCTCCCTCTCTCTCTCTCTCTTCCCTCCCTCTCTCTCCTCCCTCCCCTTCTCTACGCCCTCCCTCTCTATCTACCCTCCCTCTCTCTCCTCCCTCCCTGCGTCACCCCTTCTCCCTGCATCACTCCTCCCAATCCTTGCATCACTCCCCCTCCCTGCATCACTCTCTCTCCCTGCATCCCTCCTCCCAATCCCTGCATCACTCCCCCTCACCATTCTGCACCGACACACACACCTCCGCGCACCAATCCTCCCCTTCTGCCCCAGAGGCCTCCTCCAACGGTCATCTCCCCACGCCGACTCCTCCCGTCCAAAGAGAGATATTCCCGAGTATCCCACGTCACGCGAGGCCGCTTCCGTTTGTCCCCGTCAGCCCCCTTCGCCCCCCTTTGCCCCCCTTCGCCCCCCTTCGCCCTCCTTCGCCCTCCTTCGTCCCCCTTCGCCCCCTTCTCCCCCTTCGCCCCCCTTCGCCCCCCTTCGCCCCCTTCGCCCCCCTTCGCCCCCCTCCACCCCCCTTCGCCCCTCTTTGCTCCCCTTTTCTTCCCTTCGCCCCCCTTCGCCCTCCTTTGCTCCCCTTCGCTCCTCTTCGCCCTCCTTCGCCCCCCTTCGCCTCCCTTTGCTCTCCTTTGCCCCCGACGACGCCTCACTCCCCTTCACCTCCCCCGATCATAAAAAAATCCCTCCCCCAACCCTCCCAGTGTCACCTTGCCTTTACGAGCGTAAGGAGGAAGAGGACCATTAAGGGATGGAGGGAGAAGGGCGGAGGGGAAGAGGGAAGGGAGAAGGAAGAAGGGAGAAGGGAGGAGGGGAAGAGGAAAGGGCGGTGAGGAGATCGCATTGCTATGGGAATGGCTAGAGGAGGAGTGTTCCCTCGCCCAGCGCACCTCATCCCGCTCAAATGCCTCCGATCTCGTAGCGGCCGATACGCCGAACTTACGAGTCTACACGTGATTTGTGCGTGTGTTGTTTGTCCGACGCAGGCGTACCTTTCCCTTTTCCATTACGGTGACGATGGGTAATGGGGTTATATTTTTCTGGCGTAGAAATTAGCTTGTTTTAATGATGGAGAATATAGGGCGAGAAATGCAATCATTTGCATCGACGATGGAAACCAAAGAAAATCATATTCGTATATAAGTAGATAGATAGGCGACGCAAAATAAGAAACTCGAAGCAGATGCAGAGAGCATAAAACGAAGACGCAATTAAAAACTCCCTCGCGAAGGATTACAATCAATTTCTTTACTTTTTATATAAAAGGATTCGGAATAAGGCCTAAATTCACTTTAGGCTTAATGCTGCACTCTACATACAAAATTCTTTTTGAAGTTTGGATAAATCTGGACTGTTGCCTCGTGCTACCAAACTTATACTTCTCTCCAAAGATAACTCCATTGTTCATGGTCAATGCCTTTTAGAAAAAAACATCGGGCATTACAGGTGGCTACACTGAGGGAGAGATAGAAAACTTACTTGATGCAGATGCAATGAATACGAAAAACTGATTGTGACTTTTATCGACGAGGAAATGAATAACTATCTACACATAACAATCTCAACATGCAGTACTCGCTGTTTCAAGTATTATAGTCGTGAGTCGTTACATTTCCGCTGGATCCGACCGGTAATTTTGTAATATAGAAATGCGCGGAAGCAAAATACCAGCTTTCTAAGTAGTAAACAAGATTGGGAAGGTGTACTCCATGTCGGAGTACACAAGAGTTTCCAAATGCGTTCTTTGAGATTTCTGAATGTTCTTGATACTTTTCGCTCAGATGAGAATTGAACGAGAAGCAAGCGAGGTACGTTGTAAAACACATGTAAGTCCTTATGTAAAGTTGTCATTATTGTCCGATTTTAACCAAAATTGGAAACGGTAAATTAATTTTAACAAAACTACCCAGTACCAAATTTCATCACAATATGTCCAGCGATTCCTGAGTTGAAACAAAGGATCATTGTCAACTACATGTAGGTCATGTAAAGTGTTCGTAATTTTTGCTCGATTTTGACCAACATTGGAATCGGTCAATTAATGTAAGCAAAACACCCCAATAACAAATTTCATCAAAATACCTCCAGCGGTTCCCGAGTTGAAACATGGAACATTGTAAACTACATGTTGATCTTCATGTAAAGTGGTCGTAATTGTTGTCCGATTTTAACCAAAATTAGAATCTTTTGACAAATTTTAGCAAAACTCCCTAATACCAAATTTCATCAAAATACATAAAGCGGTTCCCGAGTTGAAACAAAGGAACATTGTACTTCTTCATGTAAAGTGGTCATCATTGTCGTCCGATTCTGATCAAAATTGAAATCGGTAGATAAATTTTAGCAAAATTCTCCAATATTAAATTTCATCATAACACCTCCAGCGGTTTCCGAGTTTTAACATACGGATATACGGACGCACGGACGGACGGAATCGACCTCCCCTACTGCGTTCACTTCGTGCAAAGAACGCATAACAACCGAAATAGGGCATTTGCTGTAATAGTTGTGTGGCACGTTAATATTTTAACTAAATATATTTTTTAAATTATTTCCCGTAATAATTAAGCATCGCTATAGTCCCAGATCACGTGATTATTTATTTATTTATCCATATACAATCGACTTATAGCACAAGTCCCATTACAGCTGATCGATTTAACAATATAGAAATAAAAATAACAACAAAGACAATAACAAACAACCATGACCAAGGCGGGACTCGAGCCCGCGACCCTGGCATTAGGAGTCAGACGCGCTAGCCCTCTACCGATAAGTAAATTCCACAAAGCGGAGCCTGATTCCATCGATGTGCTAAGTATCACTAATTAAGCTATATTTCCTAAAGGTAACACTAATTGAACTATTTAACAGAGTAAGAAGTATTTACGATCTTTCTCTTAAAAAGAATTCCAGTTATTAATCAAGTTAGAGGTCAGCTGATATCCAATAGAGGTGAGCTCCAGCGAAACAATCTAGAGGTAACGGCGTTTCGCGTTATGGATTCGCTTCGGTGGAGATTTTCTTTCGACCTGGGAAGAAATTCGATAACTTCCCGCCACGTCTCACTACCACTATTCTATTATATCTGACCACCCATTTATGGATATAGTCGTCCAGGCCTCGAAAAAACAAAACAGCGTTGCCATTATCCGTAAGCGGGCTATCGCAGTCGATGGTGATAAATATAATATGGACAAATTTATTATGCTGGTTTGATCACTATGTGAAAGTGGCGGTCAGTTATTCCTTTTGGCTCTCTCTCTTTTCCAAGATGAAAGTAATTGCACAAAAGATACAGTAAGTGCAAAAAATTCTCTCCTCTCTTGACGTTTAGTTTTCAACGTTTCCCTATATTTGACCAAAACATTTCTTGGTCCATTTAATTGCGAGCGGGCGGACATGGAAGCCATCTTCACACCCCTATACCCTCCCCTCGGAACATTTCCCTATTTTACCCATTGATACGGCGTCGTAACTGGAGCCATTCCCTCTCTTCACGTTCATTCCCTCCTCCCCCCTCTCTCGCAAATAATGCAATTTAGCACGCCAATATTTATCATATCATACACATATTCATGGAATAATATTTTCAGAGGAGTTTTAGTGGAAATAAAGTCAATAAATTATAAAAAATAGCTTGTATATTCAAGATTTACGAAATACATCGCTAAGGTGAAAATTGGCATAACTTTGTTGAGAGCTTCTAGCAACAAATGGTTTATATCAATGTTTCAACAAACGAACGCACGAATTAATTAAGTACGCGTATTTATATTTCATAAAAATTAATGAATATTTACCCATAGTACTATATAAATAAATATAAGTGTGGCAGCTTAATCGTTTTGTCATGATAACTTTTAGTTATTTTTCAATGGGCTGGGTTTTAGATTGGTTTTGGTGATGGTTTTATGATCGTGGGATACCTATACTAACAAATTAACACAGACATCGCCTTACCTACCTCGTCCCCTCATTTACCTGCTTGCACGCATACGTTAGACCTTAAACATTACCTCTTTCGTTTTCAGCAAAATATCCATCCGTCCTAAAATATCCAATGTCATACCTATCCGACTCGGTCCGTTCCCTCCTCCTCCGGTTAAGGTTACCTTCCCACTTTGCAGCTGGGACACCAGCCTCCCGACCACGGACACGGAGGTGGCTGCCGCCGCCGCCGCAGTCGCCTTGGCGGCCGGTTCCCCTGGGAACGCTCCGCTCCTCCTGCCCTCGCCGGCCAGCCCCACCGCCATCTTGGTAAGTCCGGAGACTCTCTCGCCCTCTCGCACCACACCCACGGCGGACCTCAAGAGCTTGCAGCCCCCGCACCCCATGATGGCCTCTGCAACGCAGCCGCAGCAGCCCCAACAGCAACAACAGATCCCCAACGGGTCCGGTCTGCAGAGGCAAACGCCGACGTCTCTCGGGTCAGTTGTGTCGCACTTGGCATCGTATGACGCCATCTGCATTAGGTGCTCTTCGGATCGTTCGAGGTGATTGGGCAGGCATTTTTGGGGATATTACCGTGCTTGCGATTTTACACGGGTTGCTTTGCTTTTTAGGACGCGACTTCCGATCGAATGCGCTCAATTGTTGCAATCGGTACAAATGTAATGAAAATAGAATCTTTAGTTATTGCTTTTTCGGTCAATATATTTTAATCGATCGAAAATGTCAACCTCAGAATACCTAGTGAATTATGGGTTTTTGTTGAAAATAATTTATAAACCAATTATTTAGAATAATGTTCGTAACAATGAGTTAATTTCTGTTCAAAGAATGTTGCTTATGAAAAATTTTCTCGAGTCCAAATTTCTCGGCAAACAATATTAATATATCAATTTGTAATGAAACGCGTAAATGGCACGTAAAATTATTTTTTTATTCTCCTTACTTTGTTTAGCTAGGATGCGTTGTGTAGTTTTTAAAATTGGGTATGAGAATGATGAAATTAAATTTTGAAGTCGCAATCAAGTTTAACTTTTTGATGCACAAATCCAATTACTTGTTATTACGATATTTCATTGACTAAGATTAGCCATAAGTAAAATCTCAGCAAAGAATATCATAAAATCGCATTATTATGTTGGAGTTTTTCAACTTAACATCATTATCTTTCAATTGAAAGTTTGAAGAAACTGATTGCATTGCTACTTGGATGCCGCTGAGCTGAAACTTTGGGCGTGAATTTTGGCTACAGACTGTCTAACCCGACTAACACCTATTAACTCTGATTGACTGCATGTGCTAGATAGAAAAATAATACTAACATGAATGTCTGTTATATATAGATTACATTGCATTTCACCAAAGGGTACTTGTTCGTCTGATAACAGAGACGGATTTACTGCAGACTGTGAATCGATTGCAAATGGCATACAATATTTTTCATTTGAACTTATATATAATCAAACAACGTTTAAATTAGAATATACTCACCATGTAGTTTTATTATACCGGAGGTCATCGAGTTACGAACGTTCCAAGAGTTCGTATTTTTTTTTCGGAACTCGGAACTCAATTTCCCTTAGGCAGAATTTTATAAATGGTGTTTAGGTACCCAAGCCAGTACACAAAAGCCTATATATATATATATATATATATATATAATTTATTTATTTAGATAGTATTACTTGTTTATTATTTGTTTATTTATTTATTATTTATTTATTTATTATTTGCTTATTATTTGTTTATTATTTGTTTATTATTTATTTATTATTTATTTATTATTTATTTATTCCAGCAGATGAGACACGTGACTAGATTAATTTTATATTGTCTCATCTAAATCATTTATGTTGTGTGAAAATGAATGAGTTGTGTGAGCAACGGTACGGCGATAATAGTCCACGTGGCTGATTCGCTATCAAATAGAGAATTACCAGAGTGGATGGGATGTGAGGAGGACAGGGCAATGTGAGGGGTTTGGAAATTAGAGGTACTGCGATGGGCACTCGTAAGGCGCCCTCATACACCAAGTGCTACCTTGAGGAATGGGAGAGTGACTTCCTAAAACTACCTCTCAGGCCACTTCTGTGGCTGGCTCTCCAATATTTTCTTTCGCGCCTCTCCCCTCACCCGTCGCTCTCCTTCAACCACTATTCCTTCACTTCCAACATCAGTTTCCTGGACATCGATCTCTACATCCAAGACATAAAAATCCGCACCTGCGTTCACATTAAATCCGCCAACAGCCTCCAATACCTCCACTCTGAAAAATTCCTTTTATACCAAATTTTATATCCCCGATGCCCTAGCCCGCAGAGGGTAGAGGATTTGCTCGAATAGGGAGTCTCTTTCCAGTATTACTCCATCCTCGAATAACACACACTATCCTTAAATCCACCCCTCCACTCACACTAACGACCCTTTTCCATCCTGCTACCCACGAGGTCCTAAAGATAACCCCCTTACCCCTACCTCCCACGAGTTCCCCTTTACCAATCTTCCGCTGCTCGCCTTCCATTGTCCACCCAGTTTAAGAAATATCCCGTAGAATAAATAACCACCCACAGCCATCCCGCCACATTCTGTAGGGTCTCACCCCTGCGGCAAACCTCGCTGCCTCACTTGCCCAATCCACCGAAAGCAACTCATCACACCTCCTCACCTGCACCCTTTGTCCCTCACGTTACGTTGGCCTAACCAGCAACTCTTGAATCATCCAACTGGACAACCACCAAAATTGCGGGAATCTCAGACGCCCCCTCCCAATCGTATCACACGCTAATGCCCACAATATCTACTTCAATAGATGATACAATGTAAGGGCTATTTACGCTTTACCTGACGACATCCTGGCCTACATTCTCCGACTGTGGAAACATACACACATACATATCCTGGACCCTTTCTTCCCCTCTGGGCTTAACCTCCACTAAACGTATTGGCTATTTTCGCTGCCCCTTCCCCGTCTCCTCCAATCTCCTCCTCACATTACCCTGTCATCCTCACACCCACACCAAGTGTGTCACTTAGCATTAGTTCTCTCTCTCTCTCTTGCTGACGAAGGGCTCATGCCCGAAAAGCTTGTTTTATCTTGTTATTTCGTGTGTTACATGTGTTACTTCGACACCCCCAGCGGCACGCCAGCTATGGTAATTTTCCACTGGGCTTCCTGCAACACTTTTTTGACACCGTTATCTATACTATATAGTTGATTCTTACTTATGATATATTATTCACATATATTATTCAAAGTGGGGGTGTCGGTGGTGTAGTGGTAAGGGCGTTGGCCTTCTACGTTAAGCGGCACCAGGCACGAATCCTGCGAATGTGGGATTTTTCCGAGGTCATCCATCCCCCTACTTGTGAGGTTTGAGGAGACGGCGCAAACGTCAACGCTAAACAGTTGGCCCCCTTGGTGCTCATCACGAAGAGTAGGCAAATGCCGGCACCGGGTTTCCCTCCTCCCTTCTGTGTGCGCGTCCGGTGTGTATGGCAACGAGAATCCTCCACACCATGTATGTATATTCCCTAGTCAAACCAAGCAATGATTGGTAGGACCTATCGTAAGACAACACTAGAACGAATGATGAATGTGTAACATATATAGGGTGTGGGAAAACTAGCGCACACTAACAACGGGGGCGGGTAGAATACCTCAAAATTAAGCAAAATGTATAAGGAGCAAATTCTCTAGAATGAATCGGTACCGAGATATCATGGTAAGAAGGAACTGTAAATATGGGCAAGCATTAGTCATGCTGTGAGAGGACCAAGGATCAAAAGACCACGTATGATACATGAAAGACAAAGATATCTCACTGCAATACCACGGACGACAGTGATAAACACTCAGCGCGCAGTATGCAGGCCTACTGCCATACTGTGCAGTCATTCCATTGCAGTACGCTGTCAACACAAAAGAGAAAATGATATGGACTACACGTTACACGAATACTATGACATGTACTTGATCCTTGGTGCGTTTGGTAACCGGGCCTACGCTGCAGCCAGATCTTATGCAGAAAGGTATCCAGCACGCCTCCATCCAGACAAAAATGTGTTCTTCCGGCTGGACCAGCGAATGAGAGAGACTGGCAACGTCCTACTATACATCGGTACCTATTCATTCTAGAGAATTTGTTCCTTATACATTTTGCTTAGTTTTGAGGAATTTTACCTATCCCCATTTGAACTTTACGGTTTAGGAAATAGATTTCTCAGTTGACATTAACATTTAGCCGTAGTCTCTACCTTTACCTATCTACTGTCTCCACTGTTAGTGTGCGCCATTTTCCCCACACCCTGTATATAGAAGGATACTAATGTTTATGATGAAATTTCGCACGATTATAGGTTTTTGGTCACAACTAAACAGATAAATCAAAACCTCCAAAATTGTAAATTTTAGGGGTTGTTTTCAGCTCATTTGTAGGTTAAAGTTTAATAGTTTTCATCTCAGAAACTACAAGACATATACGTGTCGGACTTTTTGTAGCAAATGTTGTCCTCTACCTGAATAAATTTTTTAATCGATACCTTGTGGATCCACGAAATGCAAAATTCGATTATTAAAAGATTATTATTTTTTAATAATTTTAATCTCGGAAACTATAAGTAGGCTTGGTTGGATGCTATTTAAATCAAAAAACGTCGATAAACGTCGATTTCTAAAAATTTTCAAAATCGACGAAAATGAAAAGTCGTCGATAAGCGTCGATTTTCTAACAAGATGGAAAAGTAGGTATACGTCTAAAAACCTATTCTGAATTATAATATTTAATTAAGTCTTTTCTGTTTACCTTTTTAGCAATATTATTTCCAACATACGATTTCGTTCTTTTTCTGGGCTTGCTATAACAGTGGGACTGAAAGAAGGTATTTTCTTAAACTTCCTTCTTTCCTTCCTAATACTCAAATATGCGTCTTTTTGAAAAGCTCACGCTACTACTCTGAAAAGTCAGGTTACCGCAAGGTCCTATAGTAGTTTTGAGAACGTGTTTCTTTGCCCTTTTGAGATTTTTGAGATATATTTGCTGACCTAATAGTGGGATCTAGGGTTTTTCCTATAGATGTACGTTGTTGTATGAACTTTCACCTCTTCTCCGTATGCGATGAACCCACTCTTTTGGCAGTCTTTCTCTAAAAGTTATCCAGGATGGATCGTTCCGCTCTCTTGCTTTTGGCTATCTTCATCCTTTGCTACAGGGTACTAAATTTCAATTTATATGTAATGGTTTAAAAAAGGTGCACATAAATTAGCAATTGTTACTTAAAATTGAAGAGGGATTAAAAATTAATATTTATTTGCTATTTGTTTTAAAATATTTTGGACATTGAAAAAACATTTTAAAAAGAATTTGACTGTTTATCGAGCGCTGAATAATTAAGTCTAATTTTTCTCTCTATGTATTTTATGTCAAATAAAGAGGATATTTAGTACAGCGATGAAATATATCAAATGATACAAATTTAAGTATTAGATAGTTTTTTTGACAGCTAAAATAGTATTGCGATAATTATATCATTAATGTTTTTCTTTAATTAATTCTTAATTGGCATCGACGAATGTCTGAAAGCCTTTAAGCTGAACTCTCAAATTCTTTTTTTAAAGATTATTTCTCGACAAAAGCAACAGCATATTGATCGGATTTCAAGAGGTAAAGCATAATTTACTATCTACATTCACGAAATAATATATTTGTCAATGACGCGATTGGAAGAATTTCTGTACGAAATAAAAATATCTAGATTTGAATATTTGAGATTAAAAATATACTAACAATGAGTTTCTGTGTGGCAGAACAGCAATAATATTATCGTGAACGATATTCAAGGTGCTAAATTGGTATAATCATCAAGATTCAGTTAGAAGCCGTGAATCCGGTATTAATATGTTTTCTCATATAGGTTGGTTATCGAAATCATCACGTTTGGCAGGATTTGTAAAGAAAGAAGTGAAAATACAAGAACATGACATATCGTTTCGTGTTTGCTCAATGAAATTTTCTGCACTAACTATCTTTTGTTACTTAAAGAGGTAAGATTTCAAGTCAAAATATTCTTGTGTTTATATGCAAATTCCGTATAAAATATCCATATTCAATTAATCCAGTATTCAAAACATATTTACTTGAAACTAATCAAAATCCAATAGGCACATGTTAGGAACGATAAAACAGCGAGCAAAGGGGAGGGGTGTTGGCGAGCGCCAGCGAGCAGGGGGCTTGCTACCTAGTGTATATATATATGCTAGGGAGCAATTATTTTAACCGCAATAGAGACTATAGGGTGATAGGCTCGTTTGTAAACCGATTCACTCGAGCGATTTATTTAAAAAAATATTTTCTGTTTTCATTTTCCCCATTTAAATACATGGAGATGAGTGTAAACTAATTTTCATTTGTACATTAAAATTACTAATAATCATCGTATAAAGTCAGGACTTAATCTCAAGGACAAAGAAAATAATGAAATTTCATTTTCCTTCGGTGAAATTTCAAATGCGGATCGAATCTTTCCAAAATTGAACTTTTAACTATAAAATCTCGAGTTTTTTTAATGCAAAGGCTTTCTTTTTCATGGCGACCGATATTGTTGCCAAACTCAATATCCTAAGCCTTTGGCATTGAAATGAATTAATTATTCATGTAAATATGTGATGCCATAACAAGCTATTTCTTCATGTTCAAATATTAAAAGACTAGCATTTCATAATCAGGCGCGCACCCAGGAATTTCTCTTGGGAGTGGGGGGGAGGGAGGAGGCCCAAGTCTAAAACGTTTCTTACCCTAAACATTTATTAAACAACATTAAATTGCACAATATCGCACTAATATTTTATTATACAATGTTAAAAGTTTTAAATTAAAATATAAACTTTTCTTTTTTGTAATCCATTTAAAACATCTTGAGGATTAATTTTAATGTCTCTGTGTACATTTAATAGTGCTAAACCATTTAAACGGCCTTGAATCACAGTGCTCCTCAAATATGTCTTCAATCTTCGCAAAGTGGAAAGCGATCTTTCACTGATGCATGTAGTAATAGGAAGCGTGACAAATATTTTTAGCAATATAAAAATATTGGGGTAAATTACACACCAAGCGACTTTCCAAATGGAAAGTGTCCGCTGGGCTTCCTATTTGCCACCCATATATTCAATCGCATATAATGCGCAATTAATAATCAGTGGCACTTCGAGGATTGAAATTATCCTCAGCATAGTTGTTTTTAGAGTATTATCTTCTAGGACATTTGTTCGCAAAGTAATTTCAGTTAAAATGATTTTGTAGCTTTCCTTCTAATCTATTTTCTGTAATCGGGAATTTTTTAGGGATTTGTATGCGCTCTGTCCTCATGAATACGTATATCTGAAGCTTTTTCGCTCGATATGTTTCAATAAAATTTCATATTCAGGATTTATATCAAAGGAAAAGAAGAAAATTGCATATTTTCAACATATCTCTATATTAAGCCTTTTGTAATGTTGGAAATAAAGTTTGAATTTCCATTGTATTACTCCAGTGAAAAAACTCCAATGAATTTTGTATATAAAGTAAGCATTTGTATTTTTTATTCAATTAAGTATTTAAGTAAAAGTCACGTGGCAGCAGTACTGTCAGTATGGTATAAAGCAAAAACAAATGATGTTGGCTGAATCTATATGCAATAGAGCAGTTGGCGTAATCGGGGTGCGACATGGAAAGCAAGGGTGGAAATACCGTTACTGTTGGTAGAAGAAATAGGGTTGAGCTTGAGCAAGGTAAAATGGGACGGAGAAAGGTAGTTCTTCTCTGAGGAATGCACGTTAGTTTACTCGGGAGGAAATAGGGGCGGCGCAAGGGTAGATCTTGTCCTTAGGAAGGATATGATGGAAAGCGTGACTAAAATAATACTAGGCACAGGAGATTTCAAGATTAGAGGAAGGAGTATATTAATAACAGTAAAATATGCTGATGATCGAGTACTTCCTGCAAGAAAGGAAAAGGAACTCCAGAAAATGAATAAATAAATAGACTGCTAAAAACAGATAGAAAACACGGAATGGAAATAACTACAGAAAATGTAGTGTGTTATCCATGAACATGGATAAAATTAGCGCGTTTTGTTTATATTTACGTGGTTACACAGCAACATATTTGGTCACTAGAGCCTTGAGAGATTATTACAGAAAATAGGAATACCTATGATGATGGTGATGAAGCATTTAAAACATAAGTCAGAATACAGCATATTTTTTCCGAGTCGATATTTAAGGGCTACCATCTTACTTAAATAATTAAATCTTAGCTCTCCTAATTAATGTCACTCTTTTTGCGTTCGTTATTCCTACTTGTAACTTTTGTCTATTGGAAGCGCTACGAACTTAGTCACGATTGACGACATACATAGGGCGCTAGGAATGCATGCATGGCAACGATTTGCAATTGAAGTCCCTTTATATATCCATCTGTCTGTCTCTCTCTCTCTCTCTCTCTCTATTTATGCGGCATAGAAAACGGCGAGTGGGCGGTCAATTGAAGAGGAAGGACGTGAGCAAAACGGAGCCAAGGTCCTTTGAACGCGATTCATGGTCAGTTAACATTCGCAGAGGATACTTTAAAATCTCTTCGTATGCCCTAAACTTTTTCCAACATATTCCTTCAAGAGTAAAGGATATTATTTTGCTATCTTGCAGCATATTTTGCCAGTATAGATTATCCAGAGAAAATTAATTTAATCTTTTCTATCGAGGCGTGATATTTAAATATCCATATAGGGAATAATTTTGGAGAAATTATTGACTATGCATAACTGATATTTTCTCTCCGGACTTCCTCTAAGGAAGCCATCCTAACGGCCTTGTCCCTAGACCAATTTTCGGTATCTCGACAAAAATCTGACCTCTCCTTATGTTATAACATTTTAAACTCTAATATAGACAGTCCAGAACTCTTGGCCTCTTTCGGTTTACGAGTACCCTCTAGAACAACACGCTCTATGGATTTACTCCACATTCCAACCACAAGGTTATCTATTATTAGGCGCTCTCTTTTTTTACGTCTTCCTACCCTATTTAATTATCTACCTTCCCACATAGATCCGTTTATCCTTTCCTGTAAATCATTTATCAAAGGTTCTAGAGCTCATTTACCTCATTCTCACCTCTAATTTCTTTGTGCTCTATCCGCAGTGTTATTTTCCCTTTTCTCTTTCGTGTTGTATTCTTATTATTATTATTATTATTCTCTGTTTTTTTCCTGTTTTTTATTCGCTTTTATTTATACTCATGATGTTATATATTTCACTCTAAAATGGCGAATGCTGTATGTGAAATTTTTAATTAAATAAATAAATAAAATAAATAAATTGAGACTTCGATTTTTTCATAAAAAGTATTTCTTTAAAAAAATATGCTGATTTATTATTTGATTTTAATGTAAATTAACTAATGCGTAATGAAAGTAATTCATACTGTGTAACAATGGCATTTTAAAATTACAGCAGGATGGTGTCCTTTCAAAAAAGTACAGAAAAACGCCAAATGTTAGTCAAATGCATACTCAAAATTACTTACGAATTTCTCGAGACCTCTCTGTTAGAACCAACGATGTAAACGCTTCTGTTGATAAAAATCATTTATTCTTCTCTATTCCTAAAAATAAATAACGTACAAACTTGATGCCTTATTAGAAAAAATCAAAATTAATATTATAACTAAAAATATAATATAATTTAAGAAGCATTTTATTCTCATATTTTCTTACTTTTAATAATCTGAGCCAAAGTTATTGAGCTACCAACGATATCTCATATTTTCTGTTTAGATTCAGCTTCATTACGGATAGAAATCCTGACAAATTTTCCATTGTTATATATCTTAAGGCATTAGCCTTAGACAGGGGCGCACCGAGAGGGGGGGGGGCTGACGGGCTTCAGCTTACTCATTTTTAGTTAATCCGAGTCAGATAATTACATCGACATCTAAAACAAGAGAGAAAAGATGTGTGCTTGCATACATGCAAGGCAGAGGAGTCCTTTACTAATTCTGTAATCATACAAAAAAATGTTGATAGTTTAGTATTATGTCTAAATACTGTAAAATGATATAGCAGAAGTGATGCTAAGGAAATATCGAATTTTTCATTTGCCAATTTATCCTCTAATCAAGCAGTCAAGTATTATTTTAAAGAAATCTCACTTGAGTTAACTTATTGTAATATAATCCTTACGTTTACGTACATTCCATCGTCGTAAATTATCCATTTGTTTTCACTTACAAAACGCTTTGTGCTTTCAAAAGGAAAATATATTTAAGTTAATTTCATTGTCATACATAAGGAATTTATTTTTACTAATGAAATGCTGTGTGCACGAAAGGAAATTAAATATATTAATGCAATTATGGGCGTAGGACAAAATGCCTCTAAATGCAAGGTAACACAGAATATCCCCACGTACCATTTCATTCTTTTTTAAATTAAAATTAGAAGAAATTGACCATCGATCTTTGGAATGAAACTGTTTTAAAGAAGAATGATTTAAGTTTCTTGTTCTTATCATCGAATTTTGTCATTTATAGAAAATTGCTACAATTTATCGTTTAAATCACGTATTTTGGGAAAAAATGCATTTTAATCGTTTAATATCTTGACAAGCATGTTGTTGTTAAAACCCGAGCATTTATTGCTTTCCCATTCCAAAGATCGATGGACAATTTCCTCTAATTTAAATTTCCAAAAGAATGAAAGCCTTCACATTGAAAGTCTTTTGTTACGTGCTATATTACGGGAAACAGAAATTATTGGAGTCGAATCCGAGTCATTTTATGGAGTTTTCATCACCAGTGAATAAAATTTATGATTAAAGAATCCCTGCCAAATTTCAATCTTTTGCCTGGTAGGATGTTTGTTAAAAACACGTTACCTTTAAAAACGTCTATATGGAGGATAATGTTACTAATTTTTAAAAACGAAATAAATACCAAAAACTGTTAAAGGCGTTATTATCATGCATTTGACTGATTTTGAATATTATATCAACATCGGAGAGGGAATAATTAATACATATGCTGGTGTGTGGGGGCATTTTGTCTTACCTTGCGTTTGGGGATACTTTTTCCGGTTCCCATGCAATTAGAGCAGATCTTGTTTACTTCAGTTGCTACTAAGATTGCTTTCGTTGACAACAAATAAGAAACCACGAGATTTTCTAAGTTAACAAGATTGGAAAGGTGTACTCCATGTCGGAGTACGCAGAGTTTCCAAATGCGTTCTTTGGGATTTCACAATGTTCTCAATATTTTTCGCTGAGATGGGTATTTAATGAGAAGCAAGCGATGTACATTGTAAAACACATGTAAGTCCTTATGTAAAGTTGTCGTTATTATTGTCCGATTTTAACCAAAATTGGAAACGGTAAATTAATTTTAACAAAACTACCCAGTACCAAATTTCATCACAATATGTCCAGCGATTCCTGAGTTGAAACAAAGGATCATTGTCAACTACATGTAGGTCATGTAAAGTGTTCGTAATTTTTGTCCGATTTTAACCAAAATTTAAATCGGTCGACCGATTTTAGCAAAACTCCCCAATACCAAATTTCATTAAAATACGTCCAGCGGTTCCCGAGTTGAAACAAAGGAACATTGTATACTACATGTAGATCATGTGAAGTGGTAGTATTTTTTGTCCGATTTTAAGCAAATTAAGAATCGGTCGACCAAGTTTAGCAAAACTACCTAATACCAAATTTTATCAAAATAGGTCCAGCGGGTTTCCGAGTTTTAATATGCGGACAGACGGAGGGAAACAACCTCTCCTATATACATTCACTTCGTGCAAAGAACGCATCAAAATGAATTACGACATTTTTTTTTGATTTTTTAGAAACGGCTACTCCTTTGATACAAATATATAGGGCAAGAAATATTCTATTAGACTAGCTTTACACATTTTGTTTTAAAACTTTTGGAAATGACTAATATATTATGAGATATGGCAGAAATTTCATTTTACATGCAATCAGTGTTGTTTAGCTTACCAATAAGTTTCATGCTTAATTTGTTTTTGAACTATTTAAAAGATATTGTCTTGAATTAAGCTCGCTTTCAAACGATACGCAATTTGGATTTCAGTTTAAAAAGTATTGAGAAATCGGAATCACCTTAACTTCCATGTTATATATGGGCTAATATTAAACTCCACACCACAATAGAAAAGCAATTACACATTATTATGACAAACTCGTTCTGACTGAATTCAGATGTAATTAGGACGGGTGAAAATGTAAAATATTACACATAAAAAGGTGTGTTAAATAAGGGGGATTGCTTTCTTTATAAGCCAAGAGAATCGACAATGACACTTTATTTGTACATATGCGTGCATCAAAGAGAGGTTTGGGAATTTTGGAAATGGAAGAGGGCGCTTGAACGCAATCTTCTTTCACTATGTAAAGTTAGGTCCATATAACAAGAATTCACATTTCAGAACGAACCCTACGTGTTAGAGAGGTATCTGATTGATACCATAAAAGGATTTGGGTGTTTTATTTAAATAAATAGGATTATGACGTCATCGTACTTTTATGTCGTCCATTGAAATTATCGGTATTATAATATAGTCTATTAATTACAACTAAAGCCATTATATAAGTGGTTTGATAATAATTGGTGCTCCACCACTACTAAGTTCAGCAAACCTTAAATAGCCGGAAATAAGAAGCACTTGTGTAATTGTTACAATAATAACCTTTTATAATAACTACACGCGTAGTCTGTGTCTGTCCGAGAGCCTTTTAATTGATCGCCATGAAGCAATAGCCTTGCCTCTAGTGGCATAGGAACTCAAAATCGTGTGTGTCAAACAAAGAATTGAAAATAGAATTTGGAGACTACGGTGTATAGAATAGAATTAAAATAAAAACTCCTGTACCGTAAAATAATCCAGATGAGCACTCACAAATGACTATCCACCTAAAATCTGCAAGAAATCACTCCGAGATTGGTCGAAATCTAGCTGACCGTTTTTGGTTTACTGTCGTATTTATATTCTATTTAATTCTTGGGAAATGAGACAAGGATGAACTAAATTATAAAAGGTTTATTTACCAAGAAAAATGTTTTTCAAAAAGCAACAATTCTTCCACTTACACAAAGTAATAGTCCTAGCAAACAAAAATTACTTAGGTACCTTTAAGACTTGCTATAACATATTCGGACAAGCAAGAAAACATTTGGACAATAGAGAAGAAAACTCAATGCTGCACTGTCAAGATTGATTCCAAAAACAAAAAAAAATTAATTTGCCAATTTTATAATTTAATAAAAAGCATTATTTCTACCTTATTACAAAATCTTAAAAGAAATTGATTTGCCAAAAAACACTAATAGCAATCCAAAATATACATAGCACAAGCAGCATAGCGCGAAAGTTCCTGGATTACAAAAGGAAACGCGAATTTACACAACTGAAAAGTCAAGCGAGATGCTTTGTCATAGACCCGACATTTGCGTTTAAATATCGGAAATTGTACTATCTTCCGAAGAAAGAAATGATAATGATAATTTTTGCAATAATTAATTTTATAGTTATCATATATGTACACGTTTTTAGATTTTTATATCAAATTTATACATAAATGGGAGGGAAAACTGTTTTGTAGAGATAATTTTTTATTTATATTCTTATATTAACTATATTCTTGGTAATTAGTTATGCCATATTTTTAGTCAGAACTTTCATTTTGGACAGTATAAAGTAAGGCCAAAATTATCTCCGTGGTTTCAAATTTTTACATTATAATTCTCATGCTAAAAATTTATCGCCAATAAAAATGTTTAACTATTTTTTTGCAATTCTCGAGTCTCATATCATCTGCAATATCGTATATCCATCTGACGTTATTTGTCGGCAGAATTTTGTTAGCCTTCCAAAGTAGTGCCTTATTAATTTTAATTCTCCAAAAAAAGTGAGATATGGTGTAAATATGCTCTCGTACTCGTAAAACAACGTGTGAGACAGTAATGTCCACAGAACGTGTACTAAACACGGTGTCGTTTCTTTTTAGGGTTATGGAACAAGAGAGAGGCTATTGAATATCAGTCTATGCCCTAGAGGGACGCCGTCCCACGCTATTTTGTTTCAACTCCAGCACTCCTCTCGCAACCCTGCCGCTAACCCGAGCAAACGATCAGAGATGATTAATCCTTTAAACTCGGCCCCTCGCATGATAGCAGCAAGAAATACTTAGATGTCACTCGGGCTGCATAATCGCAGGCGTCTTTGGATCGCGAAATCCTTTTGCGAACCCCTCTCTCTACCTCCCGCCATCTCCCCCCACCCCCGCATTTCTCTCGCCCTCTCTGCTTTAGTTTGGCGTGGTGACGTAACGACCCTCGGGCGAAAGATGGCCGTGTGTGTGTGAATGAGGGGAGGTTAAGATTGGTGGAGGAGAAGAAGAATCGGAGATTAGGGGAGAGGGAGGTGTGAGCGAACGAGAGAGAGAGAGAGAGAGAAAATAAGATATTATACCTTCGAACGTATTTTTTATAAAATTAAATTTATAATCGGATTTTTTATGAGTGAGATCAAGATTCTGAAATCGATTGATCCATCAAAAATCTCGCCAAGTTTTTAAATTTTGAAAATTATTTTATTTCTTCGGAGAAATTCTAAATTTGGCACTTAATGATTCTTAAATAAATGTTTTTGAAGATAATTTTATTTTTATGGAAATTATATTGTGATATTGAGAAACTTGTTTATTTGTGCTTAACTTTAGTTTGTTTCATTGATAATATCTGATTCTTTTGCTGATTGAGTGTAAACAGTTTTGTATGACTGATCATCGCTTACCGTTTTACATTCTGCAAAATTCATAACTATTTTAGCTTGCGAATATATTATCTCAGTTATCGACGGAAGTTTCATTACAAAGTCGAGTAATTATGAAGGTTATTCCATGAGTTCAAATTTTTGTATATTTAAAATATATTACATCACATATCAAGAAACATTGTGTAAAAATAAGAATGTTGAAATCGGTATTTCTGAATCGAGGAAATTAAATTCAGCTTTTAACAATTTTTTTCGAAGTTTTGCCAATTCCTATTTCCTATCTGATTGCCTAAATCTGCGATTTTCCTTCTTTTTTTCTTTTTTGAAATGAATCGTTTCAGCTATTATTTTAGCATCCTTACGCATTCACTTTAAAATCAGCATGTAATCTATTAGTAGAGAGGTACTAAACTCACATCGGTGCGTGGGCCACATAAAAGCACTTTACCAAATCCACAGGCAGCATAAACGGGCCATACCAACTCCGTGGGCCGCATTCTAACTTACAGCCTTCCCAGTCCTCACAATGTTCAATATTCCCTGTACATTCTTCCTCCAGTTCCATTAAAAGAGGGTTGTCACTGCCGCCCTTCGATGCGATCTTAAGCACATTCATTGCAAAATTGCTGGATTCGGCATCGTGGGTCCTTCAGACGTGAACAAAATCATTCTGCACCCCAATTGTGCAGAGTGTTGTAAATAGGAATGAACAATAAACTGTGGCTATTTCGGAAGTGCTTATTTAAAGCAATGATCGAATTTCTCAGATTATTTCAAATGATTTATTTGAAATATTTTACAAGAAATAAATTTCAGTATGGGCCGTACCATAGTATGAAGTAAATTACTGCGCGGGCAGCATAAATACTCCACGAGAGCCGCGTGATTGAGACCTCTTTATTAGTAGTTTTTTGTTGATTAGGTTTAATTTTAAAAATAATTCGCTTTCGTTAGATTATCATCTTATTGCCTCATTCTTTTACTAAAAATTGCAAAATACTTACAATGGTAGTGAACTTAATGTACAATTCTATGAATTTGTTAAAATTTGCTTCATAATATCTTAGTAGGTGGCGCAGCAAAATGCAAGACTCTAAGACTATTTTGTTAACCAATAGATTTTAACTTGGATTTCGCCGCATTAATAACATATTTTTGATAAAATTTAAATTTTTCAACTTTATCCCAAGTTAATGATTTAAAAAATTACTGGATTTTCGACTATAATTCCTACCTAAATAAGTAATCAAATAGCAATTTTCGTCATTATAATGCTTCTTTAAACATATTTAGAATAGAACTACGATTATAGACATGGTATATAGCAGCAGTGCCTCGATGTCTCGGCTCTAGAGCTACATAACCTATTCATTCACTCATCGTGGGCCAAATAGTCCACTTACGCTGTCTTTACGAGGCACACTCAAAATAGAGTTGATAATCATTTACTTAAGGATTTAGTTTGAGGTCTATATATATATATATATATATATATATATATATATATATATATATATATATATATATATATAAAGAGGATAGAGACGTAATGTCGAGGTGTATTATTTGTTACACATATTTATATTTTTAAATTTCATTTTATGTGACATTGTGTCCTTTAATTATAAACTCATGGCGGGGCGAAGGAAGACACTCGTAGTTTGGGCAACACTGTTATAGTGGAATATCACAAATTATGGTAATTATGGCAATAGATAAATCATAACGATATTCAGTTTTTTACTAGATTAGTTGTAAAATCAAAAGCTGCTTCTCAAAAAGATGAGTTAAGGAAATTCGATGGGATTATTTTCACTGAAATTCTCAGAAAATGGGCGTTGATGACCTTTAATCTCTCTTGGAAACAAGGCAAGCTCAAAGTACTATCCTTCAATGGTTGGTCTTTCTCTTCCTTTGACTCTACAAACAAATTGGTTTCCGTGTGGTCATTGGCTCACGCCGCAGAGGCAAGAAGGGGAACGTGGGATTACACGTTTGTCTTCTTCGTTCTTTACACAGTTTCCCCTCTCTACCCCCTCTACTCCCTTTCTCCCCTCTACTCCCATTCACCCCTCTACTCCCATTCACCCCTCTACTCCCCTTCTCCCCTCTACTCCCTTTCTCCCCTCTACTCCCCTTTCCCCCCTCTACTCCCCTTTCCACCTCAGTCTGATCTCATCCATCAATTCTCCCTGTCCATTAACACCCTGCTCATTACCATCTGCGCTGCCGTTCTCTTTCTCTATCTCTCGACCCCCACCACTCCACTCTCCCTTCCCACCACCTCTCCTCCAATCTCAATCCCTGATTCTCTTGTACATTCATTGATGATGCTTTCCATTTATATGTTGTTCTATGCATACGTTTCACGTACTCATATTACTCTACGTCATGTGTTTCTGTATTTGTACCATCTCAGAGCTACATTTTGTTGGAAGGGGAAACATCCCTATCTCAATATTTCACAACTTAAGACTCATCTCCTTCTCCTCTTCCAATCGTCCTTAGCTTCTCGTCTTTTCTCCTTTGCTCGTTAGAATGACACCGTTCCCTTTTCGCCATTTTAAACTACACGTTGGATTTATTCAGAGTTTGTAAAAATAACTATCTAAATCATCATTCTATTTTCTGGAATAGATTGATTTCAGAGAGATATAAGTGAAATTAATCCATTTTAAATCTCATTTTTAACTCGCGATGTAGCAACATGGATAAATGCCATTACTCTCTGCAGTGTATGACTACAATTTCAAGAAGCAGTCGTATAAGTTATCCGATAAAAAATCAGATGGGAGTATTTTTTTAGTTTACAATTTCTCCGCTACTTTGTTTTCCGAACGCATTTTTGTATGAGCGCCTCCTATTTTATCTGTTCTCTGCTTGCCGCTGACGTTATTTTCAGATGCGATAAGAAAGATATTTTTAAGGCTTCCACAGACAGAGTCGCTTTCCTAATCGTCCGCTATTAGCGAGATAAATAATGGGTAATCTCCTCCGATTCTTGGCGGCTATGTAATATTTAAGATTTTCAATAGACATTTCGGTTTTTTTTTAATATGTCATTTTAAAATCAGTTGTCTTTTTCAAGAAAATTTGTATGAAACGCATCCTTATATTTTACGTCGTTTGACGGCAATCAACCTTTCTGCAGTACATCTTCACCGGAGATCATTATTGCAATTTCTTTATGAATTTACTAAGGCGGGAAAATCATACACAATTTCCATTTCGTAATGGAAACATTTTTACATGTAAAAGCGCTCGAAAATTTATCGATAAAATATTCGCTCGTATTGATGTTATCAAGTTATTGCTCCTATTGTTTGGAATGACAGTTATTGCAATAAACAACAATCGATGAATTTCCACTGAATGAGACTACTTTTTAGCTGTAATATGCATTTGGTTGGCAATCTCGTTTTATGGGAACAGGAGTTATCTTAGTAATTACTCTTTCCAAACATAATATTTTCATTGATGGCCTAATTTGTGCCAGAATAAAAAAGTGTTTCATGCAATTTGCCATTCTTATCAGCATGATAACCCATATTCGACCGAATAACAATAAATCATTCTTATAAATTTTGTATCATGGTTTCTTGATTATTTGTTAACCCTAATTAATTATTGGAACTACAAATCTTAATCGCTATTTTGAATTAACATTTAGATTTCCTTAGAAAGACTTTAAATAAACTCATCGCCGGAGAACTGTCATAGTATATCCCTCTCTACCTCCCTCTTTTCCTCCCTTCCTCTTTTCCACCTTTCCTCTCACCATCTGCTATCACTCTCCCTCGCTCTCCTCCTTTATACATATATCGCATCAGATTCAAGAATAATCTTGAGATGGAGACAATCGGAGGACGACTGACCATGTTAAGACATCCGTTTGTCAATTCTTTGAGGTCTTTAAAGTGCAGATCTGTTCCATTGGAAGACGATATGGAAATAAATCTCTACGAGTGAGTACCAATTTCACGTTTCAATTTTCTCCGCTACCCTTTTTCATATACCAACATAGGATGTTATTTGGTTTCGAGTTATTTATAACATGATACGCTCTTAGAAGTGGATCTTTGTACATCTGATTCAGGTGGTTTGTCTGCCGTTTCTAATCGAGACACTAAAAAGCGATACACTAAACGCGTGAAGAGATCGTTCCTCTCACACGCACTCTCTCTCTCTCTCTTGCACTTTGAATCTTAGAAACTACTCGCACAATAGCTGGAAAACAAGAGTTTTCACATTTTTAGAATATTGCATTTCAGTACGTTTTTTAAAAGCAAAAACGTGTCAATGTGGTCACTCTGTCTTTACGTCTTTGTGTGAACAATCAACGTTTTTGTTTTAAGAGATATTAGGAAAATTCTTTGTGTATTAGATAATTCTTATCAGTCTATGAGTTTTCTGCCGATTGGGTTTTCTCAACAACTCGTGAGTTTTCCCATAGGTTGCTTCAAATTTGGAAAACTCTCAACTTTGAAATGGTACTGTAATTGAATTACTGAAGTAGGAAGTTTTCATGAATGGGAAAGTCTATTAAGAATCTTCAACCCAACGGTGCGGGTTGCTCCTTGCTCAAAGGGAGATACAATAAACGTACTTCAGCCTCTTGCTTTAGCAAGGGTATCTTATTTGTATTCAAATTTTAATAAAAGTGTATGAGTTTGAGGCTAGATTTGTCTCTTTTATTTCTTGTAAATACACGCTCAGAATAATTTTTTAATAAAAGTTAATGAGTTACTTCGAAACAGTCCTGAATGCGGGAAAATAAATGGGAAGTAAATTCACTAAGGGTGCATTAGAATAATGCTTATAACAATCCAGAGACATGTTTAGAATCGGTTAGAACGCATATTTTCCAAATAAGAGCATAACATTCGTCACACTCATTAATGCCTCATTAATATCTTTATGATAAGGCGTATAACATTTTTCTAAGTAGGAAGGATATATTTTTTCAATCGACGTATTTATTACAAATCGTGCTTCTGTGTTAGTGTAAACGATGACCACATAGGTTCGAACTCGTTAATTTTGCTTATTGGATCATTACTTCGCATTTCCTTTTTAATAGCAGTACAAATGGCAATCTTGTCCACCGGTTTCTATTGCTCTCTAGCAAAATGAACCAAGTGTCAGTGCCGTGAATATTGCAACTTGCTCGTTGGATGACAATGTCGCATTTCGACAGATGTTAAATGTACTTCGGAATTGTAATTAAGGTCGATGTATTCTTTGGAATGGTTAATATACATATTCTTGTTGTTATATTTATATATTAATACTCAATGTCCGTCTGCCCGACCCTCCTCTCATGAACAGTTTGTCATAGAGAAATGCTGTAAACGCCATTTTGTTTCTGCCAACTAGGGGACCCCGGGAAAACTATTTTGGTTTGCATAAGTGTCCTGGATTTGACTCCGGGAGACGATTACATTTTCCCATATGTTTACACAGGAGTTTCGATTTTTCAAGGTGCTAGGTTTATTTCCTTCATTCATTAAAATACGTAAATAGGGACCGAATTTCTCCGTTTTTACTTTATTCGACGCTAAAACTATTTTTAAAATATCTTATTTTTGCAATTTTTAGACGTTACACGGAAGAATTTGTCAGAAACACGCGTTTCTTTTCGAAATTCTATGGCTTTTTCGTACTCTTTCCTGGTGTTGCCAAGGCGACCCGCATTGTTGCCTTCGATTGAATTAGCGTCATTTAACTCTTCAAATAGACTAAAGAATTGCGTTATTCGCTTCGCGCTTTCTATTAAGCATCGAAATTATAGTTGTATCAATGTCAAACTTAACGTTTCAACATTAATAATTGAAAATTATTATTAATCAGTAAACTGCGTGTGGGCTGTGGGCATTTTTGACAATGAGGGTATAAAATATGCAGATTTATGACTGACCTCGCAGTGGTTTTTGCGGGTATCGCTAGTTAATATTAAATTGCCTACTTCCACAAATTCACGCCTGACTCGATTAATTATACTCTTGTTGTTTTAACCCCATAAAATTATATCACTCTATTCACCACCTACTGCTTTGCCTAAATATCAATAGAATAACTTTTCCTGACTATAATGCCAGCATATCCTTTTATTGATAAAAACGATTCTGTCATATAATTAATTTTTATGGCTTATATTATTTAATTAATTTATTATTCCTATGAATACTTATAAATTATTTTCAACTGTTGTTAGTACTATTATAGTAAAGTTTGATTGGCTATTACCCAAGATTTTTTATAAATATTTCGCATTTTATATTACCATATAATTGTCCAAATATGACAGTTGACAAAAGAATTTACCTAAAGATTTCGTCCAAATTTATATTGTTGTCAACTGTGTGGGACATTTGAATTTCATACTTGTATGTTGACCAAAATTTACATAGGCTCAATATTCCAAATATATTCCGTCACTGTAAACCATTTTAAATGCCTTAAAAGCTATTATAATATTTTCTTGTGGTCTTGTTTTACTAGATTGCATCGTTGGTGAACTTGACCTATTTCCAGATGTTTGAAACTACTATACAATATTTCTTAACTATTATCACTCAGTTTTACGATGTTGCAAACAGAAAAAAACGAAGAAATATCATTTGTTATGCATAAACGAGAAAGCGAGTTTTTATGGAGTCGAATATTTTCCTCTATCTAATACTATATCTCCCAAATGTTTTAAATATTTCAAACTAATGATTAACAAAGTCCTCTTTGCTTAAAGGTGCTATATTAGGACTCAGTTATAAATGTTAGCAAAAACTATTTTTACTTCTTCAGATGCTACATTCTTTTTAGTGGACCTATTTTAAAAGTGAGATAACGCTATGTTAAAGATAAAAATGAATAATTTTTTTAATACCATCATTGAAAATTTAACAATAAATTGGGTCAAAATACTTTCGTCGTTTAAACGTATTGTGTTGTGATATGGTGAGATAAAAATTCTATGGTATTGCTTGTTCCAGATAAAATATGTTCTTGTTATTCGGTGGTATTCTTTTCAGAGATAAGCTATCGTTTATCGTACAAAGGCTATCGATCACTTGAAAAAGGCGCATCGTTATTTTCCCAAAGAGCATTTACAATTCGGACTGAAGACGGAGATTGTATTTCAATAATTTATATAACAGTACAAATTTAATTCATTTTCAGGAAAGCAAAAATTCATTTTTATATATTTGGTTGAAATTCTAAAATTATGGACAATTTTTTACGAAATACATAACTTATTTTAAAATATATATTTTAATCATAAAATTGCACGAAGTTATCTTGAGACTTTCTTCAAAAAATTCTTTTTGAGGTTGAACCGATTCCTGTTAAAATTATACCATTAATTTAAACCCCTAAAATAAACGTATGAATCTATTTTGACCCCATCAGCATTAATAAATCTACACAAAACTGTCGATTCTAATGTTATGTGACACTGATAATAGCCGCTATTTAAAGAGGCTCGGGGTATATTCATAATGCAAAAATGCGGGCTATTGTATATTTTTCTTTAGTTAGTCTTTTAAACGCAATCTTAATGAACCTTTTCACATTCAATATCTGAGAATACGTAATAGTAAATGAAATGGAGAGAAAAACTTAATAAAATAATTCCTGTTTAGTAAAGTGGAATTATTCCACCAAGTGTTTCTCTCCTTTTCATTTATTATGGAGTTCAACAAAGTAAAGGCTTTATCCGTCGATTTTACGTAATAGTTCCCAGACTTTTGAGCTCCGCGGAACACTACAGCAGCCCTCCAGGCCCTACGGACCACCTCATTTCTTACACAAACGTACTTACTGGAACTACGTTTTAGAAATGGGGTTAATTGGATACGTATTTTATTTGAACATTTTCAAATATATTACATAGGTTTCTGTCTGTTTGAGGGGCTTGAAATATAAAAGTTTTACAAACAACATCATAATAAACATATTCCAAATTAAATTTTATTTCTAAACTATGAACGTAATACAGAAGAGTTGTAAAATACAAAAAAAATATTATTATAAGAACAAAAATGGATATATTAATGTTGGCGTACTCTGTACGCCAGCACGCCTAACCAAGGGTTAATAAAGTATTGACTACCTGTGATAATGTAAGAATTGAATAAATTTTCCCAAAAACATTCAACTAAATGTGCTGTTCATTCTAAAAAATTACATTTTGGAAACCTTCGCGGACCACCAACGAAACCTTTGCGGACTACAAATGGTCCGCGGGCCATAGTTTGGGAAGCACTGTAATAGTGGTTAACAAACTTTTAAAAGAAAAACATTTACTCAATTTATAAATTAAATTTTTTTTGTATTTATTGCTATATATATATATATATATATATATATATATATATATATATATATATCATTCTATATAGACGTTTCTTACAGAGGAGGAGGAGGAGGACATAACATATAGGAGGATACTAATGTTTAGGCACTTCCAGGTGAGCTAGAGATTCGAAAGTTTTTCCTTATGCAGGATTTTGTGCAAAACCGACTAGAAAAAACTAAAATCTTAAAAATGTGCAACAATACGGCCGCTAAATTCGCAATTGTTTAAACAATTTTTCAAGGTTTATGTATTTTCAAATGTGCTACGGAGCTGAAATTTTTTTTAGAGGTAGGCCTTGTAAAAAACGAAATAGGGATTATAGAAATTTTGATATTTTTATTTGTTTAGCAGTTAAAAATTCTTAAAGTTTAAACAAATTGGTAGATGCTTAGACACTACGCCACAAGTTAGGGAGCTGAAATTTTTAAATTATTTAGAAAATAGCCTATGTAAACGAATAAACATTTCAATTTAACTATAAAATTGTCATTTTGGCCGTTACAAATTATTTAAATTTGAACAATTAGATAAATGTAATTTTACTTCTAATTGTACCATAAATTTAAAATTAGGCAGAAATGTGTGGCATTATTAACACAATGTGGGAAAAGTATAATATTCCTAAAATAGCAAAAATTAGCGATAGTTCTACTCCATTATTGTTCTACAGTGAAAAACGAAAACCTGTTCAGAGGAGAAATCTTATGAATTAAAGAAATATTTTCCATGATGAAATATTTCTCTGAAAAATTAATATTTTTTCAAGGTGAGATGAAATGAAATGTGTGTGTGTATATATATATATATATATATATATATATATATATATATATATATATATATATATCTGACTTTCATTGATTTGACTGGTCAAATTAATAAATAGAAGCAGTGATTTCGTGCGTTTCTAGAGTATTTCTTTTCTATAATATAAATGCATCAAATTAACTCGTTTCTATGACTTTATTTCCTTTATTTCATTTTCTTTTTAATTTATGTTATTTCGAATTTTAAGTTAACGAAGGAGTTCTTTCCAAAAAAACTTATAAAATATGGATAAGCCGCTAATTGACAAGCCTCTGACGCCGTCTTCCTCATTTCATCCATTCAGCATAGCACCCGCACAGACGGGTCTTATGCTCTACAACCCCCAGATGGCGCCTGTGGCCGTGCAGCACCACCCACACCACGTTCACCATCACCCACACCACCATCACCACCACAGCCTACACCACGGTGCCGGCCAGCACCACGCAATGCCTCCGGCTATCAAAGCTGTTCCCGAGTCTCCTCCCTTGCAAGCAACGCTGCACCACCCTCCTCCCTCGCACCACCAGCACCACCCGCCCCCTCAGCCGCCACTCCCCATCCATCCCGCACCAATGCCCCCGCGCTCACCTGCCCTTCTCGCCCGCACCCCTGCAATCCCGCCACTCGCTAGGATAGAACCTGAATCAGACAACTGGAAGAAGCTGGGAACGTGAGTATCATTTTTATCTGGAAAAGCAAATTAAAAGAAACGATAATGATTATATTTATGTAAACTTCTTCATAGTGACGGTCCGGAACATCTCAACGACTCCATATGTTTTCCAAAAGTTAACTGTCTGCGTCATTTTAAGTCTGGAGTCCAATCGATGATGAAGATAATTCCAATTGCTACTCAACAGTTCAAAAAAACAACAGTGCGTTCCGGCTAAAATTAGGAGGCCTTGGCAGCAATCAACCTGTGATCCCAAGAGGTTCTGTCTTAGAATCGACGTTACCCTATTTAGTAGTCGGAATTATTTATTTAATTGATGTCATCGGAGCTATTTTCACCGTCGATTGACTTCATTCGAAGTGCCATTCGGGCAAAACAAGAAACTTTCAAGAACACATTTATAAAGTTATATTGAAACAAATACTACAAGCGTATTTTATATTTTAGTATAGATATATTCCCTCATATAAAAATACATGCAATACATCTACACACCTAAAAGTTTTGTATTAATCAAAAAACTGGCTCTCTTAATTACATAATCGAAACATAGCAGTACACATAGTTTAAATTATAATGAGCGATTTTGCATTATTTTTTTAAGAAATTGATTTGATTCTTTAAATTCGACGATTGAAATTGTTTAGATTTTATTTCCAGAAATATTCGTACTCCGTGCTTATGTGTATTTCTGTAATTTTTCGTAATTTGCGTGTAGGTCTCTGTAAAAGATTCTACTTTACAGATATTAGTAAATTACTGCTAGTGGTCTCACGTATAGAATTTGCTGTGCAAATTTTCAAATCGATCCTTCAAATATAGGAGACCACTACCACGCCGTTGCCTCAAAATATAGTATCCTTTTATAATGTGATTGAATATTAGTCTAATTTAAATATCTCGCTCATTAGTGTATTTTCCATTTAACTTTGGTATAATATGAAATTTCCCCTTCTCTTTCCTTGAGCAGCTCCTCAGTGTATCTTCTGGAAGTGTAACACATATATTTTTATTAACCAAATAGAAGCTTGACACAGTCATTAAGTTCCAGACCGGTGTACTTAAACGATTTTTACTCGCACAAATAAGAAGACGTCATACCGTGTGTTAACCAATCGTTTATTGAGTGTATCGATCGTTTCGTTTCCTTTAGGGACGCCTTGACCGCCGCCCTCTCTGCGCTATACGGCAAACTTCTGGTTGTGATGGGAATCGCCTTCCCAATGGCAGAGGTCATCTCCACCTACATACCGCCATCTTTCTACGAGGTGAGTATTTATTAGGCTATAGCAATTTTATAATAAATCTTGTATTTTTTCTTCATTATCTTAGGCTGACTTATAGATGAAGAAGCATACCGAGTTATGGAAATCAATTATCAGTTTGTGAATGATATCACTGTAATTGAGTATTTATTCGGAAATGTGGCATTATTTATTCATAATTGTCAGACAGTTTATGTTAATTTACAGAATCTTCAATATATATGAAAACTCATTTAATTGATTGTTAAGTATATTTTCTTGTAAAATAAAATAAATAAAATAAAAGTTGTAAAATATGTCTTCACCTAAGTAATAGGTAAATTTATTTAGTTGCGATTTTCAACCTACATGACTTACATGAGCAATGTAACAAATACGCCATTATCTAAAAATAACTTTCACATCACAAATTAGTTTGCAGTTTGCTCATACGAAGTGTATTACTGGTTTAGGGCGAAACTACAGGCATTAAAAATACATATTAAAATGTAATTATGAGAATTACGAACGGCAGTTATCCTTCTTCTGACATAAACTTAAAAGGATTGGATGTGCTCCAGAATACTCCTCGATTAAGAAACATATAGCAGCGAAATATCTTTTGCTGAATTAGACCATTTTCACGATAAAAAGCTTTATGGGGTGATAAACTGCTCCGTACTGCATATGAATTACAACAGAAAAAATCACGAACCAACGGAAAAACAATCAACCAAGCAAAATCGTTATTTACACGAGATATTTACGCAGAAAGTTATAATTCACTGCAGGAGTCGTCTTTATGAACTCAATTACTCGCGCCCTGCGATTTCTGGACGTATTTTTGGCTTATCGCTTCCGGGCAACATGATTCCACGGGACGAATCCCTATTTCCTCTTTCGCGCCAATTTCTATCTCTCCCCTCTCTTTCCTCTCTCGCGCCCTTTTCTTCCATCTTTCTATTCCCTCTTTCTCTCTCGCCCTCCTTTCCACTTCCTTCGTACGCCCTTTCTCTCTTGCCCTCCTCTTCTCACCTCCTCCTCTCACCTTCTCCGTGCCTGTCTTTACCCCAATCACCTCTCTCGCCCTCATGGTAAACTCCTTCCCTCGGACACTTATTACCTCATCCTATGCGATCCGTGCACATCAGAGAAAGAGGCATTCAAAGTGGCGTGGAGTTTTCAGATCGCCACGCTTCCAGAAGGAAAGCGGTGCCGGTCGGGAAATTCTATGGAAATAGTACTTTCGATCCCTCCTCTCTCATCCTCCCCCTCTCCTCCCCATTTCCTCCCCCTCTCCGCCTCCCTCCCTCCCTCCTCCCTCTCTCCGCCTCCCTCCCTCCTTCATCTCCCTCTGCCCCCTCCCTCCCTCTCTCGGCTCTTTGTTTTCATTGGTCACCTTCGCTTCTTCCAAATCTCCTGCTCCATCCGGAAGGAATGGATACGAATGGTTCTCTCTGTAAGAAAGTCTGGCGTGCGGCAAGGAGACGAGGGAGAGAAAGAAAGTGGAGGAAAAGGGAACGCATTTTTTCCCAATGGCCTTCTAGATTGTGGGGAGGACGTTAGTTATTTCGCATGCGCTTTCGATTTATTCGACCGGTTTGCGTCTTATGAAGATCATTCTATTATTTTTATGCAAGGTTTGGATTGATACCGAAATATTTTTCATCCCAAACTTTCGTGAACGATTTTCTTTCTTGTACATTAGAAACTGATCAAAGGAATGGAAGAAAGGAAGGCAAAATTTTTAGGCCATGTGATTAGACATAATGAATTAATTGTGAACATCTTGGAGGGGAAACTGTTAGGGAAGAAAGGAAGAGGCAGACCAAGAAAGAAATACCTAGGTGACGTGAAGTCAGTGATGGGAGTTGAGAAATACGAGATGTTGAAGAGAATGGCAGAGGACAGGAGTTCATGGTTGCAGCGACAAGGCTTAGCATTTAGATGAAGAAGACATTAGAAACGACGCAATTACATACGCGCGGTCTGATGTATGAGCAATAATTGCGAATCCAGCAGTAGCTGTTATATTTCTGAGAAACTCTTTGTAAAAATCCTACCTTGTATTAACAGGTGGTTCCAAACAATAGATTTTGGGCACAATAAATTATATCTCATAGGGAAATTCGAAGGAAAGTTTAATTAAATTAAATTTTATCCTTAACTTTCCTGTTATTATTCCCTTTTAGAAGACAAGTAACACCTATAAAGGTAAAAAATGAAGTGTGTTTTTATAAGCTTATTCTGAAGCGTAACGTATTATTTAAGAAATTGAAAAAAGAAACATTTCCAATGAAAGTTAAGTTTAATAATAGAGGCGATGATGGAATCTTTTTTGTTTTATAACATTTTGTTTTCTCGTTTTAAAATTAAAGAGAAAGAAATGCGTAAACTTGAGCGATTTTTTAATTGAGGAAATGCTTCAGTTATAATTACCATTTCGGAAATATGAACCTTAAATGAAAATATAAACCATATTGTGAATACTTGAGCTGTCGAAGATAATTTTTCTTATGTGACTGTTTTGTTTTCCAATTTAATTTTATCTCCATTCCTTTTCTTCTGACTTTTTCAATTTTATTTCCAGGGTTTTTATCTCTACCTATACATAGGGAGCATGGGCTTCCTCTTCTACATGTACGCCATGCTTCTACGCGATCGAGCAACTTACTCCGTCATGAGCTCGTTCAGTAAGTCATTTTATTTGTTTCTAATATAATCTTGGAGTCAAAACAAAGTCAGATGCCACAGCTTCATCTTTGGTTTATTAATGCGTGTCATATGAAATAAAAAAGGTAATGCAGCTGTAACATCTAACATGAAATTTTTTCATTTATCTCAGAAAGAATTTTGAACTAATATTTGTGTTTTGCGATGCGCCATTCGTTTGCTATTTAGAGCGCGAAGATACTCATGAGCCGTCTCGTGTCCACATGTCCTCATATGAGGACGTGATTTTTATCGCCAACTTGTTATTGAACGGCGCTAGTGTTAATGAGTACATACCAATTCAGGCAATATGTAATCTATTCCAACTCACAGATATTCTTTATGATTGGCATGATAGACGGAGCTGCTTATTATGAATGTTAATAGTAGTGTGTAAACATGTGTTTCGTTTTCTAATTTTTGTTGCAAATTGTACTTTAATGTCAGAGATAATTATATGATTTACACTTTATTCATTTTTCACATTACATTAAACATTATTTTTGGGTTGAAGATTTGTACTGCATTTATAGGAATAAAAATGTAGTTTCCTAATAGGAGGATGGCATTATTTATGCCCTAATTGAATAATTATTACTAGTTTTTGCTACTGAATCATTTTATGAAGCAGTTATAGCAACAAAAGAATCAATATGAATGTTTTTAAAGGATTTCTTAAATTCATACGTGAGTGAGTACTGAAGTGCAATTTATTTTGTTTTTATTTTTTATTTTTCTTAAGTAAGTTATATTATCGAGCATTTTCATTTTAATTCCGCGTGCAAATGAAGTCCACCTTACCTAATTGAATAAATCAAAAACAATATTGAACCATTTAAAAATAATTCGTGTTTAATCTCTAACCAAGTGTAATTGTATTAGTAATTATACAACACCAAAGAAATGCATTAAATACATAATATAATACATTAAAAGTACCTGCTTTGAACTTTTGTTTTGAGATAAATGATTGGCTCATTTTCATACCATTATGTAAACACGCGGCTTTTTTCACCCTATTCTCATAAGTTCGTTGGCAAAAAAATTAGTTCTGCTTACTCACTCTAACGTATTATATTGTGGATTTTTTCTCACAGCGTTTAAAGAGGCGAGAACGTCATATCATAGAAGTAGGGAGTATATAAAGAATTTGTTTTTTTCCAGGTCGCCATTTTGCTTCATGTATCGACATATCATCTGATAACTGATCGACCATTTCGTCATAAATTTCACCGATTTTTTAAACGAATTGTGATAATAACTTTAACACATCTTTCTCGACGAGTTTCACTCAAAGTTGTACGTTTAACGCTTTAGCTGTGTTTTCAAATTTGCCATCGTAAAGAAGAAGCAGAAAATGTTACATGTATTTTCTGAACAGTTGAAACAATTCTACATTTGCACCCAAACATGATTTCCACAATTTTACAATGACCACCGTTATATTTTCCACATATATTCTATCAGATTTCATAATTTTGGCATCGTAAAGTTTTTATATCTAACCTTAATTAATTTAATTTCTTCAATAATGCATTATTAATTCCATCGCCATTAGCATTTATAACTGGACAAAGTCCTAGAAAACGTTCTCATTCCATTGTTTTTCGTGTTAAACTGACAGATATCTATCAATACGTACTTGAAATTATCATAATACGCCAATTATATTGTATCCAATCAAAGATAACTGAAAAGTATTCTGCACTATATAATATTTAAAGTATTTCTAATTTATTTTATTGAAAATGAACGAAGTTTGCTCATTTTGTACGTTTTTGCCAAGACAGTGAAAACTTACGTTGTAATACTTTTTATTTTTGTTTAATAATAATTTTAGTCGCTCATAATATTTAATAAAATTTTCCTTTAAGTTCTACTGGTTTTAAATCATGTCCATTGTCTTGCTCTTATAGAGGATCAACCACTGGAACGTTTATACTTTCGATTGTACTAAATAAAACTAACGCTATATATGATTGGGAACTTTATTGATTATGAAAAGAAAGAACTGCTATGGGAGATTACATCACATTTACTTCTGGAGTTTGGTGCGGAATATTGCGTCTTTGAAATGGCCACCGCCATGAGCAACACATTACCGAGCACGATCGCTCACGCCGTTCATCTACCGCACACATGCCCGTCGGAATCACAGCAACTGTTTGGCGAATATTCGCCTTCAATTCTTCACAGGTTGTTGGCCTGGTACGACATAAACCATTCTTCAAATATCCCCACAAAAATAACTCTGGGACGATCAGGTCGGGATATCGGACTGGATTTGGCACGAACCAAGAGATCGGGTGATTTGAGAACACGTCCCTTAGGATAGCCATACTGATGCACGCGGTATTTGCTGTGGCCATATTCTGCTGGATACACGTGGACTTGGATCATCATTTCCAAAATCCGACGGCAGGTCATTGTACGGGTGTCTTTATACTGAGCAACAAATTTTTTCACCACCCGTAACTTGTTTTTATAGAATTATAAGTCCTTGTGTAGGATGTTGCAGACTGTGGTATGAGATATGCTAGTTGCCTAAACTAATGGCAGTGTGACGACTTGTTTGGACTCCTCCGAACAGTTGCTTCCACTGCAGAAATACGTAATTTTTGGTGTTCTAGTCATCTGGGCTGGTCTTGGGGAACAAATATCACGTAACAAACGTATCTAGGTCCATTTATATATCCACGCTTTGATTGATTGGCCTAAGGGTCCAACGCCCTAACTTTCGTCATAAAGCCTATCACGCCTGCACAATTGATACCGTATCGAAATAAAGTTTTGCCTTTTTCACGTGCTCCTGAATTTTCCAAGTTTCCATGTTAAAATAGTCTCCAAAATAGCGTATTCCAACGCCTTATGTGCGTCATCCTTCCGATTTTCGCTGTAAATTGAAAAATTTCGTAAAACACGAACGTTTTCCTGACACCCTTTATACTGTCCGATGTTTAACACACCAACTGAAGCCTTGAAATCACAACGAGTCTTGCAAATCAGTGATGTTTGTCAGATTCAAATATCATTTGATGCGCAGCATCCATCGTAGTTTTATTATCTAAATATTTTTAGTCACTCCAATTTCAGAAGTTGCTGTGTGTCCAGAGCTTGTTTAATACTTTGATAACAAGATATCCATTTTCTCTGTTGAAGAGTAATTCACAGCAAAACCAGAGCATTACATCATTTTGCTTCGATTATAGCAGCCAGTAACTAGTCACAGTCACTCCAGCTTTTAAGCGACGTTTATTGTAACTGCATTTATATTTTCTACAATTTTCATTTTTGGAAAGATTATCTCCTAATCCATCATTTGTTAAACTCCTTCTAGGCAATCAAATCCTTAAATGCATTAGAAATATGCTATGGTCTATGTTCCAATTTCTTCGGATATAAGATACTGGGGTGTTTTAATATCGAGTTTAGATATATTACTTTTACAGTCGAAATTTATGTACCACTTGTTCAATTTAAAGAATTGTTAATATTATCCTACAATCAATCCATGAATATAACTGTCGCTTTTTGATTGTGCTGCATTTTAAAAGGAATTGATGGCAGGGATAAAAAATCTGATTTTCTTCAAGATAGCTTTTAGCCCATTTAAATAAAAATTAACATATGTATTTCTTCCAAGTCTTTAAATGACTATTCCTGCGTTTTTACCTTATTGATAGTATTTAATGCATCATATTCCCTTTGCTATTCAAAAAGAGATAAATGGATGAATTAATTTTTAATATATATTGAACAAACCTGCTCTTTGTGATAAATATCTTCCTACAGGTCAAACTATCAGACTGGATTTAATGGAAGTTACTCAGAGTGCTTTTGATGGTACAGTGCGGTCACGAAGTTTCGAGTATGCATAAATACTCTTCTTACCTCAGTGATTTTCCAACAGAAATAAGTTTTCTTTTGGCCATTGTTTATTTCTGTCATAAATGCGGCGATTCTCTTCACAGAGCGTGCGCGTGGCATTTCAGTGTCCTCGGATTCGGGTGGCAACCAGACGGATACCGAGGGAAGTTCCACGACAGAGAGGAGTGGCAACGGACAGCATTACGGCCACCAGTCGCCGCCTCGCCACTACAAGAAGCATCACCATGAGGAGGCGCACCAACACCAGCTGCAGCACCAGAAATACCGGTCGGAGGGAGGCGTGCAGCCGCTGCAGCAGGGCTTGGTGCTCTCTGGGAGTGAGGCGGGGGCGGTGGAGAAGGGCAAGCAGAAGTACAGGAGGCCCAGGAGGAGGCGGAGGTCTCACCAGTCACAGAGGACGTACCACTACGGGAGCTTCTATCTGAGGATGGGTGCAGTCGGTAGGGGTCGAAAAATAAAACTCGGGATACTAAATTGCCTTCCTTTGAAAGGGATTCGGAAGAAAGAAAGAGAGAGAGAGAGAGAATGTGAGACGCTTCATTGAAGAGGGGTGGAGTTAGCTTGTGTGCTAACGGAACACTCTCGCCGAAAATATACCCGAGGAATCTGTACCGCACGTACATAATTATCACTTATTACCTCTATTAAATAAGCATAACATTTGAAGATTATTTTGCAATTGCGCACCGAAAATAATCGTACCGAAAGGAGCGTTAAGCCATCATTTCGATGCACTTGGAATCATTTATTTTATTTCAAATATGACGCTACAAGTTGGCCAGTTGTCTTTTCAGAAAAGATTTTATATATTATGTAAAAATACCATAAGTGACATATGGACAAAATGAGAAAATTACATGTTATTACAAGCAAATATATATGCATTAAATTTTAAATTAACGCATTGCAAATAGGCTCTAAGATAAAAAACAGAGAAATATCTTTTGTTAGATTTCCAGGGTTCGCGATAGGCTTTACTGCTCACCGAAGCGGTTCCGTAGCACCTGCATGGCCACCATACATTATTTCAATACTTATACATCGACTTTTTTAGCTTTACCAATATGTTGATGAATATAACCAGTAAATTGGTCGAATATGTAGAGACGAACCTACAGTGAATTAGTTGTAGAACAGGATCTTTTCTATGTTGGCGATATCCGATAGCCTACACCTGAATTCGGAATCTCTTTGAAGGAATAATATCTCACGGAGGATGGGTTTCTGGCCCCTAGCAGTCTCGATCTCTCGTGCCCCCCTTCCCCCTTCGCCAACCCGTCTCTCTCCCCTTAACGGGGGGGGGGGGGGGGGGGGGGGGGTAGGGCGTCCATCCTGTCCTATAGGTCGTTATGTGAAGGGAGGCGCAAGGACACTCTTTCCGCCTTCTCTAATGGCCACTGCTCTCTCTCTCTCTTTTCAAACAGAGTCAAGTAAGAGAAGCGAGAGTTTTTGTTCTTTTTCCTTTGGAAATATTTCTTTTTAACAAGTATTCTTATGGAAGAGAAGGAAGGCAAAGTGTGTTATGAGATTCAGAGAGCTCTGTTCTACAGAATGGCAGACAGAAAAAGAGGAAAAGGAACTACTGGCTGGAGCACTGTGGAATTAGAGGGGAAAATGAAAGAATGTCTCATGTCGAAATCGACGAGTAGAGAGTAGGTGATAGGAGGGAGGAGAGTAGGTGAGAGGAGGAAGGAGAGGAGAGAGGTAAGGAGAGAGGAGAGGAGAGAGGGTGGGGGAAGAGAGAGGGGAGAGGGAAAAAGAGAGGGAGGAAGGGATAGAGGCGAATATAGAGGGAAGGAGGGAGGAGAGAAGAGATGTTGAAGGAGGGAGGGGAAAGAGAGAAAGGGAGGGAGAGGAGGAGAGAGAGAAGTATTTATTGGACAGATACATTCGAAAGTACATGTTGCCCGATTTCGATATTTTTTAGCAATATAACGATACGCATTTTCAAATTCGAGGAGATGATTATGAAAAGTTCATGTAGATATATCTGAAAACCATTTGAAGGGGAATATATGGAGGAGAAATTACAAGTTGCTCTGATATCGTGGAGGCATATCCTTGAAAATAAAACGCACTGTTTCAATAATTTGCTCACCGTTATCGCGGTTTTTTAATTTTTCTGGCCATATTTTCTATTATTGATCCTCATGCGTATTATTATATTTTTAAATGAAATACTTTTCTCCAATCGGAGTTAAATCCTTCTCACGGCTGTGTATCAGTTAGTATAAAATATAAGTGAGTTAAAGTTTTACTTAAAGTTGCTTGTTCGATTGCCTTTTTCTTATAACTGAGACAGCGTATTTGGCGTACAATCCAACAAATCATCAAATGACGCAAACAGTCATTTATTTTCGAACATAAATAAATATTTAACTATATAAGTCAACCACGTATCATAGTACAATCATGTTGCGTTTTATTTTCAGTTTCACTGAGGTTAAAATATTCTCGTCCGCCAAATTGATTCCACTCAAATTCTCTGTTTCCATTTTTCTAAAAAATATTTATCAATTTCTATTTTTAGCTTTCGGGATCGGAAGCATGATATACTCAGGATTGGAGTTCGGACAATACTTCGAGCTCGAGAGGAACACCAAATGTCACAACGTGCTCTTAGCACTCACGCCCGCCACCCGCATGGCTTTCATTTTCATCCAGATGTACTTCATCTTCCTAAACAATGAGGTGAGTCTCTGCCCCCCTCCGATGCAGAGGGAATGGGGGTATGGCCGAAAAGGAATGAAATACTAGGGTACTTATATATACATATATAATTTTAAGGAAAAGTAAAGGTAATTATGATGGTGGCAACAAGGTGTTGAAGGAAACCCAGTGGACAATTACCAAGTTGAGGTCCAAATTGGCGAGCTGTTGGGTGCATGTAACAGACACGTAAAACACAAAAAAAAAACAAAAACTATATATATATATATATACACACTCCCCGAGTTACGCAAGCCTCGACTTACACAAATCCGCACTTACGCAAGCGGCCCCATAAATTACTAAAAATTTGTTGAATACCTTAGCGGTTTTCGTAAGCAAGCGGGAACTAAATATGTGCTCAGAAGAACGCAAGGCGTGAGTTATAATGCGGTAGCCCCACTATGCTACCCAGTCACTGTTGCCAATCTAGCGAATTTTTAGCTAGATCTAGCGGCTTTGGGTTCAAACTAGCGCCTAAAAAAAAGGCCACAGGAATCTAGCGAATCGATTTAACAATCTAACTAATTCTAGCGACTGGCTATAATTGCGGCGTAAATCTGCATTCATACGCATACAAAAATAAATTACATTATAATGTTAACCTAGTAACAGTAAATGATATTATTTCATTTTCATCTTATGTTATACTGCAACACATGTCTACAAGTAGCAGCAATCATCTTAACAGGGTTTAGAGGGAAACGATTTTACAAAGGTTCGTTTCAATCGCGAGCGATGGAGTGTGCGTGTATTTGTAAAGGAAAGGACGAGACAGATGACTTTGAAAGTGATTATAAGAACCTAGATGATTTATGAGAAGTCAACCATAGGTGAAATAATGCACGTGTAAATTGAACAGTTTCGTCTCATTTGTCAATTTTTATGATCTATAAAGAATCGCGTGACTCATTCCTTCCATACACCGTCTAAACTCACAATTTTAGTCAGACGACAGAGTTCGAGGGTCTTTTGAAAGTTCCAACCAAGAAGATGAGTGCAGGGCCGTCCCTATGCGGTAAGTACGATAGGTTAGGCACGCCTTAGGGCGGCACCTCTGGGGGTGGCAAATGAGTTGGTCTCGTAGGCTGATTTAACATATGGCGCTTTATGGGCTCAAGTTGCGTTTGTCATTGATAGCAGACAACATATTCATATCTATCGGATACGAGAAAATATGTGGTGGGTAAAGTCTATATGCGAATGTGAAAATGGGGTATCAGTGCAAATCCCTGGTTTATATTTCCCCAGCGACCGATAATAAAAGGCGGCACTTGGGTTTTTTATTCACACCACACTAACAATAAGATTTGGCTTTGACATACTTCCCAGGGGCTCTTTCCCCGCATTAGCAATTGCAGGTGCCTCAGCGGACCGGATAAGGGGCTACATGGAAATTATGTCTTATCGAATAGCCGAAAATAATCAAAATAAAACGATATTTTAGCAATGAAATGTGAACAGATAAATATATCCTGCATTAAACCAGTTTAACTTTGTCTGATTAGAGTTCTTCAGTACTTAATTTTCACAGATCGCTCTCTCAAAATAGCTTCTCGTTCCGAATAAAATGCCTTCAAGGGCCGGATCCGGTCCGCGGGGCATAACTAAATTGAGTACAGCAATGGAAAAACCAAATTAAGAGTAACATTTCGCATATAAAATCTTTTGTTTCTAAAATCTGGCAACAGTGCAAGTTGCTGGTGTAGGTAAAATTCTAATTAAATCGTAAAAAAATTCCCGCTTTTCGGATTTCAAACTAATGTTTTGGTTTGGTTTCAGTAAACTATAAAAAGCGCTCAAGGCTATTCTGGATTCCACGGTAGCTGTTTGAAAAGCAAAACTCTTTTGAAAATTTAACGGTTGCATTATTTGTACTGGGATATAAATTGGACATCAGAGGAATGTTTTAAATCATACCGTCTAGAGTAGTTTCTCCATTTGCGCATAAATATTTCAAGTCCCTTTAATATAAAGTTAATGATTGTGTCTATATTCTATTGATGGATTTGTCTTTTCACTACTTTATAACTTTGATCAACCACAAAAGTTCTACAGAGATTTTTGGTGCATCTCAATCTTATTCCTTCTCGAGCAAATTTTTGTTGAACCCCTTTGTGCGCTTTGTAACGAGTAGGCAAATGCCGTCGCTGGGTTTCCCTTCTGCCATGGGTGTTTGTTCGGTCTGGAAAAAGAAATAGCTTTAATAATTCAAGAGGGTGATTAGTCAGCAAAACAAAAAACAAACAAATGTTTGCTAAAATGAGCATAGAACAAAAAATATATAAAGACAAGCTGCTAATATGAAATAAATGAAATCTGGGCAATAATAACGAAAGAGGTATCTGCTTTAATTAAAAAAAGAAGCTTCTTTTAACAAGTAAATTAGACAATGGTGTGGGAAATTAGTTCTAAAATGCTATGTATGAACTATCACCTTGAATGGGACTTAATATGGGCGTTTAGATAAATGATATGAAATTAATATAAAGGTCTGAAATGAGTAAATAGAAAATAATTCAGGAAATGAATGTCTCAAATAAGAAAACTGATGTGGCCACCACCTGACTTTTTCCATACCGATATTAATTCTAAAAATTCCAAATAGATTAAATTATAATAAATATTTTAAGGAACGGCGAAAAAATTTTAAGACTACAAAGAGCAGAGATAAACTCAAAACGTAACCTGATATTGGATATAGCCCCGAAACTCGCCAATTAAGAAAATAAAAAGGAGCATTAAGTGTTTACAATAATCGGCGGTAAGAGGTGTGGTTGTGGCAGCTGAAAAAGTTAGTTTTTAAAATATCTCTTCAACAATGCATTATCTATTATATATAGACGCTTCTTACTTATGATATCTTCTATTATATATAGACTTTTTTTTACAGAGGAGGAGGATGCTAATATTTACGCACTTCCAGATGAAATATGTTTTAATTAAAAATATTTCACCTCCAACGATTTTTGTTCTTTCTTTATGGAAAAATAATGGAGTAAAACAATTCCTAAAACTTGCAATTTTAAGAATATTATACTTTCTCCACAGTAGGATACTAATTCCACACATTTCTGCCAAATGTTAAAGTTATAGCACATCTAGAAGTGAATATCATTTATCCAGTTGTTTAAATTGTACAAATTTTTAACGGCCGCTGTAAAAACTTCATGGAGATATTCAAATGTTTATTTGTGCATTTACACTAAGCTCTAAATAATTTAAAAATTTCAGCTCCCTAGCTTGCTTTGTAGTATCTAAACCTTTTCCTATATGTTTAAACTTTAAGAATTTTTAACAGCCAAACAAATTAAATTATTAAAATTTCTATATCCCATATTTCGTTGGATAACAAATTCTACCTTTAAAAAAATTTCAGCTTCTTAGCACATTCAAAAATTCATAAACCTTAGAAATTTGTTTAAACATTTGCGAATTTTTAGCGGCCGCATTGTTGAACTTTTTCAAGATTTTAGTTTTTTCTATTTGGTTTTGCACATAATCCTACCAACAAAAATGTTCGAGTCTCCTGCTTATCTGGAAGTGCCTAAACATTAATATCCTCCTTTATGTTATATGTTAATCTATCTCTGTAAGGAACGTCTATATATGATGATGTTATCAGTATATATAGACGTTCCTTACAGAGAAGGATATAGCTATATACAGGGCCGGTGCAAGGCAGTTTGGCACCCTAGGCAAACTATTTTTTGGCGCCCTACTCCAATCTAAATTATACTAAAAATCTAATATGTAGATAAAAAGTATTTTAAATAGTAATTACACAAATAAGTCTATAAGCAGAGATATTACTTAAATATAGTGTTAATAAAAGATCGTTTTTTATTATAAAATAATTTTTATCATAATTACTGAAAACAGTGTTTTTCCACATTTAAAAACTTCATGGTTAGTTGGGAATAATTTAGAAACGAGAAAAAAGTCTGCTATGGCCGGGAATCGAACCCGAATTGATGGAATATAGCGATCCGAAGATTCTATTCAGACAAGCATAAGCTGTAAAGTTGAGAATAATTTAGATACTAGAAAAAGTCTGCTATGACCGGGAATCGAACCCGGGTCTTCCACTTGCCGGGCGGATATTCTACCACTGAACTATCGTAGCAGACCAATTTTCTCGTTTCTGAATGCGGATTTTTTCTTGGTTGGATCGGAACTAGCGAAGCTAGTATCAAACTGCCCAAACGGATGTCCTCGAAGAGATACATCGAAGAAAACTCCTCCCTCTCCTTCGTGGTTAGTAATAGCGGTAAAAATGGGTATTAAGAAGAATATTTTTAGAAAGAGATTAAGCAAATCATAACTTTAGGCTCGTAAGTAAGTTGGTACGTCAACATGCACAAGAGTTACACATTTTCCAAGGTTAAAAGTAGAAAGACACCTCGCGGCGATCAATCCCTTGGACCGTCATTTGCCCGCGAGATACCTCAAGTCCTCGGCTGCGCGTAACCTTCCTCGACGCCCAAGCTCACCCTTCAATTTCAACGAAATTTAATATGAATAAGGTGTGCAATATTAAAAAACAAAAATAAATATTTTAATGTAGGTATAGAAGTCAGGGCTGCCACAGTACAAGTAAAAGAAAATTTTCTTTTTACAAGTATTTGAGTTGAACTGTTCACATCAATTTTAACCAAATTTAAAAATTGTAATGGAACATATAAAAAACCATAATAGCATATTTAGACCGGAGCATCCAAAGAGTGCTACACTTATAAATTAAATTCTTTCAGTAATTAAGGATTTGGAAGGAATTGCCTGAACGGATTTAAACTAAATTCTGAATATAAGATTAATACAACATACCATAATGAAATCAAGATGTTTAAAGCTACCGCAATAAAAAGTAAAATTATATTTTTACACGTTTTTATAGAGAACTGGCAGCATTAATTTCAACCCAATATGGTACATATAATCTTTATATAAATAAATAGCCAAAACATCATATTTCAACCGGGTCGACTAAACAGGGCTACCACAATATCAAGGTTAGTGTTTTTCTGTAACTATGAATATGGAAGTTTTTAGCTGAACCGAATTCATAAAGAAATTTCGCTTGTAGGGCGAGTATAGAATGTCAAAATAAAATGAACATGTTTCGAGCGTATCTATAAAGCAGGGCTACCACCATATAAGGAAGAATAATATTCTGATTTCAAAGCAAATAGATTAATATATGATTACACTACGGCGAATTTGACGAAAAGCACTTACGTACCATGGGAAACCCGTGCGCATCCCTACTTGTTTAATACCCACCCCCTCTTTCACCCAAACCACCCCCTCCTTCACTTCTCTTTCGACCCAACCACCCTCTCTCTCGACCCAACCACCCTCTCTCTCGACCTAACCACCCCCTCTTTCGACACAAACACCCCCTATTTCGACCCAACCCGCGACTAGAGTATTTGAAAACTAAGAATGGTCCAACTTTAACAAGCATAGTATATTCATATGCAAAAGTATTCCTTGTTTTGATCATGGTACTAAAACACATCGTTTTTATATCAAATATTGGGTGGAAAACGGTTTAAGGTGATACGTCATGCAAAACCTCCCTGTAAATATATTTTGGATCAATTATTTTAAATAATGCCTTTTTATGTAAATCTGTTAATTATGGTAATTATAAATCTATTTTGAGATCTCATTCACAGCCGGTTTTAAATGAAAGATAAGGATATCCCTGTAAATTATCCGCGGGTGTAAGTTCATGGAAAACACTATGGATTCAAACGCTGCGTATACCAAAACCAAGGGTATATTGGAAGAGTTTGGTTCATGTCTTACGAGGATAAAAATATTATCAAAGGTTCCAAAAATTAACAGTTTCAAATTTTTTATGCACATTTCAATCGCTAATATATTTTCATTCAAGCTCAAGGTAATTTCAAGATAAGCGACCAATATTTCCACTTAATTGGTATGAAAAAATTAAATATAGATTCAACTTTAATATTTTGCTAAGAACATTTAAAATAATTTGTGTAATTTTACAAAAAAATTATACCGTCCTCTAGTTAGGATATGATTTTTATGGCACTCCCCTCCCCAAAAATCAAAATTCTGGTTCAAAAGTGCACATCCTCATGGTATTTTAATGTGCATCAAGTTTTAAGTCTCTAAGTTTCTTGGTTTTCGTGAAATTTTGTAGGGTATGATTTGTATGGCACCTCCGAGAAATCAAAGTTCTGACACCGAGGTAAGCATTCTCAATGTCTCTTTAGTATGTGTACCAAGTTTTAAGTCTATGTTTCTTGGTTTAACATTGATATTGGTGGAGGATTCATCAAAAGTGGTCAATTAGTTGCTGAGATATCTTTTAAAAACCGAAATTTGGACTGACCGTTTCATAGAGTCCTCTCTTAGGCCAATTTAAATTATCTTTGGCACTGATACTCTCATGATCAACCTAAAGCTGCTACCATAAACTGAAACTTATACGTTTATTTTCTGATAAGTTACAACTGCCACAGACACACACAAACACACACAGGCCTATTATATATATATACATACATACATACATACCAGGAATTAACAAAAACATCTACATGGAGTAAGGTAAACAAAATAGTATGCATATTAAAATATTGATTAAATATTTTACTGACTTACCATAACGTATGAACTTATGCAGTAAAATACACAGGAAATTTCAGTCTGATGATAATGTACTTCTCGTTATCGTAGGTTGAGCTAGTAGCGATTCCGCTTTCAAGAGAGGATGTTTTTTGGCGCAGTTTTCTGATTTATTTTCGAAAATATTATATAATGTTAGTTGTTTCATACATTTGTGCTTTTCTGAAATAAAATTTTCTTGAATTATGTAAAGTATATAAACAGACAATTTCCTGTTTAGTAATAAAGATTTTTGCTCAAGACTATTACTGAAATCATCAGCATTGCTTATTAATTTGTCTATGGAAAATTTTTCTAGCAAATTTTCGGTATCATCATCAACATCACTATTTCTTTTGCCGTTTTCAGAATTCAACACCATTTCACGGATTTCGCCATAACTTAGTTTAAGAACCACCGGTGCATCACTATCATCATTCAGACATTTTTCGATGCCATTTCCTCCAAATGTTTTAGCCTGATCAGAAGACATTGCTTTAGCATAAACTAGTTAGGACACTTAAGTTTTTCATTTGAAACATGAATCTCCTCAAAATCAGGTTAATTATCAGTGAACATTGCCATCAACCATAAGTTATGCCAAGCATTTTTCAAAATTTCTAGCATAGCATCGTCCCAACTACACACACAACATCCTTCACATTGAATTCTTTAAGAAACGCTTTCAATACTTTGCCACCATTGATAGCTCTCAGCATACGTCTCGTTAACTCATTCTCGTAAAGGCATTACAACGCCCGTAAAACAACCTGATCCATGGTTTGTATGAGGGAGGTACAATTTGATAGTAAAACTACAGCATTAATATTGTCTTTTACAAAAATTTCGGGATTGGGGTGTGCAGAGCTGTTGCCTACATTCAAAAGTATCTTGCAGTCATCCGATAGTCCTGCAGATTTACAACGGGCGTGGGATTCGGGCACAAAATAGTTCTCAAACCAGTCAATGGTCAGTTTTCTAGTTATCCAGACCCTCTTGTTAGAACGCTAATGGACAAGAAATATCCGAGCCCCCTTAAAAGCCCGAGGACGAGCGCTCTTACCTATGACGATTAAAGCTACGTTTTCATGCAAGCTGTATAGGCGGCGCGGGCGGTGAGTAAACGACGGTAACCAATCAGCGGCCTCGATTGAAGCGGTACGAGTGTTGAAGCGGTCGGGCGGTGAAAGTTAAAATACTCTCAACTTTTCGCATGCGTCGCGCGCGGTAACCCAACAAATGAATAACGAATACATCTTAGCGTAAATTAAACCTGGCACGAGGTTTATTTTGAACTGAAGAGCAATCGGTGCGATGGAAGCGGTAGAAGAAATTATAACTGAAGAAGTTAAAGAGAAGTACCAGCTCCTTTATAATGTACAAGATAGGAGATATTCTTTTTGTCTTCGCCTAGCCTCGAAAATAGGGCAAACTCACCACCGTTTGGCAGATATTCTCTTTCTTCTTTTTATAAGTAATCGTAAAATAATATTATATCGCCATTCCAACTGAAATCGATCCATTTTCACAAATTTATAAGACTAGTAAATACGACAAAAACGGAGCGTTGCTTCAGAATACAATCACGGTGCCGTGCAGTCCATTGTTTGCCGCGTGCGCCAAGTAGTGTTCATATAAACGTTCTCTGTTTTCTGTCGCCTCGGTTGAACCTCCCGCGCCGTCTATGCCGCTTGCATCAAAACGCAGCTTAACTTGCATTTATGAGTTCCAGTTGCATTCACACAAGCTAGAAACGTTAGCCTATCTTTCACGCCTGTTGCTGCAGTGTCATCCTCTGCTGCTTGTGTCTTTCGAGGGACATAACGCTAAAAAAGACATGTCTCGTCTGTATTATATACCTGGCCATGTGTCAAGTTTTTGTTAGCAACTAATTTTACAAACTCGTCATTATAGTCCTTGCCAGCATCAAGATCGGCGGAAGCTCTTTCGCCACAAACTTTTAGCTGCCGAATATCGTGTCATCTCTTGAATTTTGTAAGCCAACCAGTTTAATAATCACAGTGTTGCAATTTTTATGTCGTTATGGAAAATTAGTGCATGTGACATGAGCATCGGTCCGGACAAAGGAATTTTCTCATTCCTACGCTGCCTTATCCACTCGATCATAATTTTTTTCAACTTTTCGGGCGATGCAATGTTTTTCCCTTGTCCATAGACATTTCCATATCACAGACAAAAACGCCGAAATATTTGTCTTCTGCTTCTTTAGATCGTAAATGGTTGAGCTACCACCACCATACTCTTCGCTCCATTTCAGAACAGAAGTTCCTTTTTCCAACTTCTGCAATAATTCAATCTTCCTTGTAATAGAAAGGGTGTGATGCTTTCTCTTTGCAATATTACTTATGGGGCAATCTGCTTATCTTTTCGACCTATTAAATGACTATATACAGACACATGCGAAAAAATTCACTATACTTCGTATTACACTATGCGCGCCCGAACCCAGCCGAATCACAAGTAGCGTTTCTAGTAAATAGAAAGATTATTCTCCGCAGCTCTAAAGCAGGGGTGGGTTTTATTTTGGAGGATCTACTGGCGGACCGCAGATTGCTCACTCATGGTCTAAAGCAGGGGTCTCAAACTCGCGTCCCCCGTGTTACATTTCTGCAGATCGCGAAGTTAGATAGTTTACACTGGACGGCCAAAACTCGATGTATTTCTTATAAAATATTTCACGTAAATGTGAGTTTGAGACCCCTGGTCTAAAGCGTTTACAAGTGTTTGTAAACTCCTTTATTCTTTAGAGTAAGGCGAACTTTTTAATATAGGAATCACTTCGAAATCACTTTAGAGCAATTTGATCTACTTGTTTGGGTTTAGACTGCTAATCCCTATGTGTACATTTTTCTCCCCTCACACATAAAGCTGCTGAATCTGCCAGACATTAGAGGTTAGTCACGAAACAGATCCAATGCCTAATTCAAGTGAATTTGTTTGGAAATTGGAATCGGAATTTTTTAATGGAAAGTTCTATAAAATTGTCAGGATTTCAGATCATTCCGAATTCTGGACAGCCGGATTCGGGACTCCATACAGTACTACCAACATAGAATAGACGAAATAGACAAAACCGTGAATATAAAGCCGCTTATATCAAAGGCTCACTGTATTCATATTTATAAGTTTGACTCAATTTTTAACGCGTTTCAATTTATAAACGGTCTTATGTTTTTGCTCATCTGTTCGTCTGTCTGCTCTTGTGTTATATCAATTAAATTAAATTACAAAGTAAACGGTAATTGAAATAGAAGACTGAAATTTTCAGTGTATGTGATCTATGATTTCAGCTATTATTACGCTGCTAAAGAATGTTTTGGAGAAATCAGTGGGCAGCAGAGTGCGCCTTTAAATATTTCAAAGTAAAATTATGAGCAAATAGTTATAGATAGTAATTTAAAAATTTTAAAATAATTTTTGAATAAATTAATCTGTCATATAATTATACTACTAACATAAGTTCATAAAGAATTTTAAGTGTACAATTCCAAATAAACCTCAATAAATAAAACGCGCTTTTTCATATTGCCTCATCAAATGAAGCTCCCATTTTTGAACACTTTAATTTTGTTTTTTTTATTAATATTAGACTTCTTATTTTCCAAAAAAATAAGTTTTACGAATTATCCATTTGTATAATTCACAGTTTCAGGAGTTTCTTTGTGAATCTTATTACTCAGAATAAAGAATTAACCTTTACCAGAACAATCATTTTTAGAAATACATGAGAGGCTTCGGAAATATGACCCTGTTTCGATTTCAGGAGCGTTTCTTTTGCTAATTTACGCCAGAAAGACAGGCATTTTCAATGTGTATTATTTAACTAATTAAAATTGAGACACGAAGTTGGTTCTGATAAGAGAATGTTCTCTTTTTATTAATAATTTTTATTCAATATAACTCTGGCAAAATATTTTGCGAATATATGCGCAGAAAAACGCCGAAATTTCAATTCTTTTCAAATTAAAATTACCGGGACAACATCATTGAATTGGTGTAGGTATTTTATTATTACTATCAACATAGTTTGCATCAAATTTTCTTTATCTATATGTTATTATTTAAATTTAAAAGTGTTCTTAAAGTAATTCCTTTCTTCTTTTTTGACAGTTGAATACAGAATCTTTAAAAAATTATTATTAACAATACCAATTGTTGTTAAGTAACGGGCTTTCCACATAGCCCATTTATAATTATGCTTAGTTAACTAATTACTCTCAAACTTACGAACTTGATTTGTTTTTCATGTTGTGCTGAAAAATAAAAATCAAGTATTATTTGCCATAAAACTATAGTGGAAACTTTTGCTCTCAGGAGGGTCTTTATTTTATTGGGATTTGAATTGACATTATATTCGTATCAAATGAGTCCGAGGGATGATATTCAGTGACTTTCAAAGGAAGGAAAAATTACAAGAAACCTAGAAGATAGAGTGTATTTGCAATATTGACTTAGCTTAGTTTAATAAATCTAAAATTGTTTTGGTACTGATTGTGAGTTTTCAGCATTAGCAATAATGTTAGAAGCAGCGCAATACTGCTTGAGTCCCTGTAGACCTTAAGACTAAACTCCAAACTCTCGAGGACGGACTACATCCTTCTGAGAGTAAAACCATTTTTTTCTCTGAGATTGGAATGGTATAAGGAGACAGCATAAATTAAGAAAGAACCACGTTGATATTTTGTAATTGTGCCCAATATTTTAAACCTGACGATGAAATATTACTTCGAAACCAGGATCGTGAATTGAAATAAAAATTGCATTATTCTTTATACTATGGAACGATTCCAGAAATTTACGCCTTCCACCATAAAATTTATTTTTAATATTTGCTGGAAAAGAATTTTAATTTTGTCCTTGTAATGAGCCCTCTTAAAAAGCTGCAATATATGCCCCTGGAAATCGAGAGCTTCTCTCTAATTTGGACCTTTGCACGGAAGTTCAAATAGCACGTTCAAATAAATTCCATTCTTCAAGAAATGAACTTCTGAGAAACATCCATTTATGTTCCAGAATAAGCACTTAAGCATATAAAATTGAAAAATAAGTGCTTATTCTTGAATTTGTTTTCGGCCATAAGACGTGTTAGCTAATTCTCTCGCGAACCCAAGGGCGAGTTAGGATGTCGTCTTCACGTCTCGTCTCGTGCGTTACGTCCCGATGGAGAATATACACATCAAGAACTCTTTACGAATTATTCCTGAAATTTATCTATAGATGTATATAGATGTATATCATTCCGAGGCAGGGAAATTCACATTGCTCGTCTTCATCACAGTCTAGGTCCCGTGCCTAGTTTCGTATCCATCTTCATCGCCTCGTCGCACTCACGGCGCTGCTGCCAAAAAATCTTCGCATCCACGCCAACCGAATCTCCATTTTCGCGTGGTTTTTTGTTTTGTACTTGCAAAAAGGGAAGAAATGAAAGTGAGAGGGAGAGAAAAAGATAGAAGCTCCATCGGTAGCACGTTTCCTCCACAGTTACCGCAATGAAAGTCAAGGAGAAGGGCGTGCTCTCCGATGCATTTGCGAATGCGTGTGTGCGCCTGTATCGCCCTGATGATGGAGCTGCTCGTGTTTTCATTTTGCGGGGAAAGCAGAGAGAGAGAGAGAGAGAGAGAGAGAGAGAGAGAGAATGACGAGCAGGGAGGGAGAGGAAGCTGGTGCGCATGGAGAGGGAGATTTTTTCTTTTAATTCTCCCCATTTAGAGTGCATCTCCCGCAGTGCACCTCTCTCCTCTCTTTCTCGCTCGCTCTCTCTCTATCTCTCTTTCTCTCCTATTCACTGCGTGCCATTCGATCCCAAAAGCTTCCCACCATTTTCGTTAATGAGACCATTTTTCAACGCTGGGGTTTTGGGGACAATACGAAGCCCATGAACTGCGTATTATTGGTCATGCTTTGGTGTGTTTCTTTTGCCTCACTATATGTGGATTCGTAACAGCCCTCTATTGTGTGGATCGAATTATTTCCTATGTGTACGAATCGAATGACTCCAAGCCCTTTTTCTCTCTTTTTTTAGATGAAGGTGTACAAGCACAAACTCTTGGCTCGTTTCGGTCTTATGCACATGATTGGAACCAACCTTTGCGTATGGCTCAACGTTTTGGTCCAAGAAACGAAACACGAGATCCTGACGTTCTTCAACCCCGAGAACAACACCCTTGGACTACATTCCCACAACGCCAGGCAGCACAGCTTAGGTGATTACTTCACTAACGCGTTTTTGTAAACTTTCAGAATCTTAAAACAGAGACATTAGAAATTACAATTTGTTGGCTAAAATTTGAACTAAAGATACACATAAACATGACTTTTGAATTCTTTAGTGCATATATTATTTTAATGTCATTATATAGTAAACGAGTGCGTCTTTAAGGCCGGCACCAAACTCGGAGAAATTCCTCTCCGTCGATGAAACGAACGCAATAACGCGGGATTCGTCGGCATAAGTTCGATTTGCTGTAACATCCGAGGGCTCCGCAATTCTGAACACGTCCGATAGTAACATTGCGTTCTGTTTACGCGGAAGCACCGTATAAAGAAAACTGTACGCGATGCATTAAGTCCTCAATAAAGTGCTGTTTTTCTGAAATCCTAAATATTAAAATTCCAGTTTCTTTCTTTTGACTTTTTGCCGGCAGGACTTCCGCGGAGACTTCCCGTAAGTCTACCGTTGGTCTTACAGAAGACAATTTCATTTTAAAAATGCAAATGGATTTCCAAAAAGATTAGATGAAAATACTAAGACTTAACCCTTAACCCTTTGGGATGACAAACCACTCCAATCTCTTTTTTTTAATTCCCAGCTGTCAAATTCTCGGGAGGTGTCACCGCTTCCACTTCCACCGCTGGTTCCTCTCTCTTCGCCGTGACGGCTGGACAGGCCGCGCAAGCGCTTCACCACGAGCACATGCCGGTCTCGCACCAGGTGCACCATCGTGTGGAGAGGGGTCTGAAGGGCCCGCACCACATCTACGAGTGCCGGCGCACCAACATCATGGGGTCTCTCGTGCAGGACGCCTCTCCTTTCCTTTTCCCATGCACTATCGAATACAGCCTCATCTGCGCAGCCATACTCTACGTGATGTGGAAGAACATCAGCAGGGCGGAGACAGGCCGTTGCGGGGGCAGCAGGATAGGGAAAGGGGTGGACTGCCACGGTGCGGGAGGGGCGACCTCCGGGGCCTCGGGAGCCTCCTTGACGTCTGGCAGAGGCAAGGTCCACATCACGCCGAAGCGCTCCCCGCACCACTATTCGGTGGATTGCGCCCGGGCTCATAAGGGTTTGTTCGTGGGTATCCTGGTCCTCGTGCTCACGATCATATCTCTGATACTGTTCTTCGTGCTGATCGGGAGACCTGAACTCGTGGGCCTCGCCGTATTCGAAGTGAACATGTGCGAGCTCACGCTGTACGCACTGTCCACCTTGGCCACGCTGGCCGGAATGATCAGGGTCAGAGAGCTGAGGTACGACGGCGGCAGGAACCTGGAACTGGACTCCATCCTGCTAATCGTTTCCCAGACGGGGATGTTCACCTACAGCACGTTCACCGTCATCGGGGGCCACTTCACTCTGGAGCGAAACACCGCTCTGGTGCTGGCCACAGCCCTCGCCTCACTGGTGCAGACCACCGTTCAGACCATATTCGTCCTGGACGCGTCGAGAAGGAGCTGCGCGACCGCATCTCAGATACGCAGGAAACCTGGAAGAGAGGTGGTTACGTTCTTGCTGGTGGCCAATCTGGCCATGTGGGCCGTGAACACTCTGGAGAAAAGCAGGGCGGAGTCCCACCCGGTGCAGCTCCACTTCTACGGCCTCTGGGCCTGGACCATCATCACCCATGTCAGCATGCCACTCGCGATATTCTACAGGTTTCACTCCACGGTTTGCCTGTGCGAGATATGGAAGCGGGCGTACAAGATGAAACCCGTTTACATGTAGTGAAACCACCTCCTGAAACGGATGAACGTCGGAGGATTTCGGCGGCGAAGTCCCTCGAGGGATCGCGATCTGAAATTGGCGAGGAGATGATTGCTCGCCGTAGTCGCCCGCGCCCTACGAGAACGGAACGTCTCGGAACAAAAGGCGCCTCCGACAAATAGTTCTGTACTTGATTTTCAAAATACTCGTAGCTTTTCAATAGCCTCACAGTTTCAATTACATACGATTGCATCACGCGGAAGACGATTTTTCTAGTAATTTTTCCTTGTATCCCTGTGTAAGGGAAGCGTGCGGAAATGTTTCTGCGTACTATTCCCTTACCTTTATCCGATGCTCAAAAACACCGCGCAAGCAACACGATGTCTTCCTGCGCCTTTAAAGAGTACAAAAATCCAGCCAAACTCGTCACGGGGACCCAGTTTACGTTTTTAGAACTTTGCTAGTGCGCGTGTTGACAATAAATTCCCATCTCATGGCCCCTCGGTTAGCTAGTCAAAAAAGATTTTCAAACCACTCTCTTCCCCGCATCTCTTAACCATTTTCTACATGTTAAAGTCTTGCTAAAATGTTTTTATACTGACGAAACGCAGACTTTTTTCGATGTATCTTAGGCTATAAGGGATTCAAGAATTTTTAATCCATCTTTTCAGAGCACTTTCTAAATTGATGACTTCAATTTAACTTTTTCGATAAGGAATTTTCAATGGAAATATCCGTTTTTGGAGGGCGCCTATCTTCTTATAAGTACTCGTTAAATAGTAAGATGTATTAGCTTGTGTCACATTAAAGTATTCGATAGCTAAATCTTTTACTCAATGTGAGAAATGCATACTTCAAATGGTCTCGGGAGAAAAGGCCTTTTCATTATTTTCGTGGCTTTTATTACCGCCAATTTTCGAAAGGAAACGGTAATATTTTCGCATATCAGAGCAAAAAAAGGTCAGACAAAGTTTATTGAGGTCTAGTTTTTAGCCTTTAATTGACAATGGAATCCTTTATAAATAAATTAGACAGACAACAATAGGTGCATAAACAAACATTGGAGGGAACAGTTTTTATATCGCTAGTTTGTATTGTTGGTTTACCAACGCTCGTTTTTTAAAAAGAAACGATTTTTGAAAACTTTACGCTGTTCTTGGAGGTCTTTTATAATTATGCATCTTTATTTTACTTCGATGCAAGATTAGTCCTCATAGCTGACTAAAATATGGAGAGGTTTATTTGTTAGAATTACAATTCGTACATTTAAATAACTTCGGATCTTCAGGTATTTTTACGCCGTTTAGCATCGTTCAAATTATTTTAGCAGGATTTTAAAGAGAAGCCATTTTTATGTCGCTAGAGACACGTTTAATGTTTTTCCATGATTGTCTGAGGTGAGTTCTAAGTTAAAACTTGCATTCTCATGACAAATTGAGACCAACTTCATTTGTGGAAATTTATTCTTTTGATCACAATTAGAGAACTATGATACCAAAATTAAATTCATTTAATGTATTATAATGTACAAAGTTTAAATGTATTTTTCGGGGTGTGTCATTATTTGTATAATTTGACTCACTTTGAAGTGATGAGAGGATGGAGAATTGTCTGTATTTAGGAAATATTCTTTATACTGTTTAATATTATGTATAGGCGTTGCATTTTTGCTCAACGTTTGTCCTGGTACTTTTAATGGTACTTTCACGGAATATTCCATAGCTTGCAAGTGACACTAGTCGGAGTCAGAGTTTTTAACTGGCAAAATGGATTGACTCCTAACTGTGTTCAATGTCCTAAATTCCGATGTGTAGATAGACCAGAACCGTGTAACTTTCATGTGAACATAATAAATAATGGAATCCATTATTATAATTTGATCTCGTTTATTTTTGTTGAAAAGTTTTGCACGTCCATTTTCTTTTATATAATAAGTGCACGTGAGTATACATATAAAAGTTATATATATATATATATATATATATATATATATATATATATATATATATATATATATATATATACTCTCACACACACTTAATGAGGAAGAAAGACTAAAGATTTTTTTCCGAACTCTTCAGTTCTGCGTCGCTGATCCGTGGTATGAAAGTCATTTTTCCTTTATATCGCTACCAGTGATTCTCCTGTCTGACAGCGATTTTTTTAATATTATGGATTTTTATGGTGATCGTAAGTGAATCGAAGATGCCATATACTATGTCATTTATAATGCATCCGTAAGACCTCAGAGAAATGTAATGTCGTTCTGTATTTAGGTGAAAGGTGATCATCCGGAGAGACTCGTCATATTTCCGTCGGCCATCTCAACATCAACCACGTAGAGAGGGGATTTAAAGTCATCGAGAGTAGATCATCTGCGGGTCCCTCTCTAAACAGAGGTGAGTTCTTCGAGCGTGGAATAGCGTGCTGGCGCACGACAAGAGGACTGGCGCCGTGATTCCGTCTGTGGGCGGAGGGGATGTCGTTGAGTGCGAAAGAGAGACTTATTGTACGGCGATCTCCCTCCCTCCAATCGACCTCCCATTCGCCCGCCACCTTTCCTTCCCCCCTACCACCTCGTGAACCCCCCTTCCTCATTCCCACTTCCCCCTTCCGCCACTCCACCCAGAGCCCCTCTTCCACTTCGGGTGCGAGTGCAGGAGGGGCAAATGTCTTCCCTTCTGGAATGGCTTCCGAGTCATTTTTTTCCTTTTTTCATTCTCTATCTCGGAGGGAAGAGGTGGGGAGAAGGGGGAGGTGAAGTGTCGGCGTGACGTGTGTGTGCGAGGATGGCGTGATTTTTCACTCGCTGTTTTGTTTTTTTCCATCGGCGTCTTCTCGCGACGCCGGGTGGTCGATAAAGTTGGTATGTTCTTCACGTTACCGTTTTATTTTAAATTCCACCTCATCGTTCTTTTTTAATAACCAGAGTTATGACTTCCGGCTTTCCTGTGTAATGATTTATTTTTGTGATAAGAGACCTAAGGGTATGATTGTAGACGTACGTATACCGCGCGCAATCTTCGTAATGGACACGGAAGTCCTCCCGACTTTCGGACTGGAAGTCGTTCGAACGTTGGATCGAACTTTTTCCTCAACTACAACTCTATGAGAATTTATGAAAATTATACATTCTATATTACTAGATCAATTTAGTGGAATTATAGTTTGAAGTCCAGCAGAGCACTTTTTAAATTTCATATTTAGATGAATAGTGCTTGTAAATTTAATACATGTACTAAAAAGAAATCTGTCCTCAAATTTAAATATTGTTGGAAAATTAAAGGCTATCTTTTAATAACAATGTTACTAACAATAGTTATATAATTAAAATATTTCAAAAATTACAATACTTACCTTATCTAAACGCATTTATTTTGCTAACCAGCTCCTTTTTTGCAAAGTTAAACTTCCTACTTTGTCGATTCGAGGAAAATGAGGAAGTTATTTAATATTAAACGTTCTTTATTGTTTATTGGTACCCAAAAAAGTGATAAGTTGAGCAGTGGATTTGTACAAAAAATTAGAAAAGCTTACGCGGAAATGTGAAGGATACATTGTGCTTGCTGTTTCAGCACCAATTCGCGGGAATAGCGAAGCGAGAGATCGCTTTCGCGCCTTCTTCGTAATAGGCGTTCTTTTGTCCTGCCTTCGCACCGACTCGTTAACGAGCTTGTTTAACTTCCTCTTCGTGTAATGGCATATTTCGGCGAATATTGATGTGCTTAAGTGTCCCATACGGCTCGAGGAAGGACAATGCACCTTCGCTGCAACGAGGCAGCAGCAAGGGTGCCGGATATCAAGAAAGGTCGCCAACTAAGGCGAGGAGGGCATTGGATGGCACAGAAGGGCGCCTTCGCTGCAATTATTTTCATTAAAAATTTATGACGATTTCCTCAAACGCTTTATTATTTCGATTCTGACGGCGGCATGTCCTTATTTATGCCCTCATTTGCATTATCGATAGTAAACTTTTGTACTTTTAGCAATGTTTCTGCTGCTGATATATCTGCTACAAGAGTGATTACGTGCGTTTGTCACGCAGTGAATGAATTTGCGCAAACATTTATTAAAACCACGGTGTTTTATTCGACGAACCACTGTACACAATCAGAATATCCAAGAGAATGCATTCAAAACATTAAGAGTGCAAAGTTTCTTTCAAAATCATTAAAATATATCGAAGTAACGAACAGTCATTTAGCATAAAGTGAAGTCATAAGCATTAGCATTAAATTATTTTGTCTTGCCAGAATTTAGAATATTGAATTATTGTAAAGCAGTTATACAATATAGTGTCGTAGGTAAACAAAAATGCTGGCGAAATTCAAATAATTTGATTTTGATCGTAGTAATCAAAATTTAGTGAGAAAACAAAGCAAAATAATATGACTGCTACTTGAGAACAAATATTTTTTGGATACATTTTTAACCAATCAAATTCCTCTGAAGACTCGCAACCAGCATCGCCAAATAATGGAAAACGTTTAAATTGCCTTAAATTCTTTGGATTCTACCTAACATCTGAATCTCGGAATTCATTTTTAGCAGTGCTTCAGATTTACATCATTGCGTCCGTTATAATTTCATAATTAGAAATGGGTAGTTTTCTTGGAAAATCCTAGTATTACCAGCGTAAATGTTAAATTAGGTAAATTATCATATCGTAACATTGGTTTATGAACATGTCATGCCTGGTGAATTAGAATTCTGATAAGCATATTCACATAAGTTAACTATAGTGAATTCTGTAAAACTGCAATGTTCTGCTTTCTTTTTTTAAAATTTCTTTTTGAAGCTCCTATACGATGTATTTTAGTAAAAAGGTTAAATATGCGTGTTTAATTAATATAGAACTTAATTTATAAATGCTGTACCTGCAATGGAAATGCTTGCTCTCCAAACCACCAGTATTAAAAGAAGACATTACATACATTATGTGGTAAAAATAAGTATACGAGCTGCCATTGGCGCGAAGTTAAACGAAAAGCTAACGCCATATTCACCAAAAAAATGTTTTGGTGTATAAAACATTACATTATCTGGTGTTTAACAATTACACTATTTAAAAAGATTCGCCTAATCGTATGTCATTTTAATTTACTTAGCCTCGACACTATATACTGACCTCATTAAACTCGACACCGGGAGGTCTCTTTTGTTAAAAAAATAAAAACGAACGTTAATTTTTGGGTCTGAGGGGAATAAAAACGATCGAATATCCACCCTTTGCCTTTCCTTTAGTAACCCGAGGGGCTAAGTACTGGCTTCCCCTCGGAACCTACACTTCCTCTCCCCTCTTCACCTCCCCCTCACTCCTCTTCTCCCCCTCCTCCCTCTCCCCCCATCCCCCTCCTCCCTCCCTCTCCCCCTACTTCCTTCTCCCCCTCCTCCCTCTCGACAGCCAAGTCACGAACGACATGAGTGAAAACGAGTCAGAGAGAGAGATGGATGGATGAAGAGGGGAGGGAGAGAGAGAAGGAGAGCGTTAATCCTCTCTCTCTTAGCCTCTCTGAGAGTGAATGAGATGTAATCCATGCTCAGACATTACCCTGCCCTCTATCGGGAAAGGAGAGATACGCTGGCGTTTTACGAGTGTCTTTTTTCGGAGTCTGGCGGCAAAGACTTCCTCCTCACGGCTTTCCTCTTCTGCCTGCCTTCGCCCAAACAAAAAGAAGCGTGCCTCGGAGAGAGAGAGGGGGTGGACATCCGACGGCGTTGCCGCCGTACGGCGTTTGGGGGAGGGAAGGGTCGGAGAACGGCAACCCTGCATCCCCATGGACCACGAGGGTCGCTCTCCTCCCGTGCGAGGGCCAGGGTCGGGGGATGAATATCGATCCGAGAAAGGGGGAGGGAAGAAGGGGAGCGGAGGGTGCTTCGGTCACGTGACGAGACGGAACGGAGGAGGTGGGGGAGCGGGGTTATATCCCTCTCCACCCCTCCCCTCCTCCGCCCCTCCAACGCCGCACGTACGGGTAATTCCTTCCCCCGCGCCTCGGCGGTGGGGCGTCGTCTCACCCTCCCTCTTTTCCCATCGCTTCCCCTCCCCCTTCCCCTCCCTCCCCTCCTCCGCCTGCTCATTTCCCTCTCCCGCCAGCCCTCCACGGCCACGGGCGCCAGGGTGCTCTCTTACGACTCCTCCTCGCGACGCCGTTCCCAACAGGTGAATTTACCCTCGCCGTGGACCAATTTGCGCGCATCGCGTGTCGTCTCCACCTATAGGCGGAGGGCTCGTCGCCGCCCCTCCTCCCTCACCCTTCCGTCGGTCTCCTACGCTCCCGTAGACGACGCCTCGTTGCTATGTGAGTATACAAACAGAGGCATTACTCTGCGCGAATATAATATATTCGCGCAACTTTGTTTGTTTTTCTTTTATCGAGTTTCGCGACACAGTAACGCGTCCTATGTTATTCGTATATTATACCGATGGTTTTACTTATTAGATGAATGAAGTTAAATTTTTCGCTTTGAACACACGGTGTGTTTCCATTTAATGGTGTGAGTACATTAGACAAAGGGCGGCCATCCTTTTTTACGTGGCGGGCTGCGAATTATTCCGAGGGCCACATAAGAAGTTGAAAATGCTTTGGCGGGCAGAATTAAAATTTCTTCAGAATTTACCAATGATTCTGAGGTATCATATAAGGGAAATAAGGACTGAATAATTTTTATAGGATAAAAAGTTCAATAATATAGGATTTATTACTTAAATAAGAAAATAAAACTCTCCGCGGTTCACACGAATTTATCTCGCTGACCACTCATTCATTAGACGACCGAAAAGCAACCAAAAGTGTTTTATAAGATTAACCGAGGGTTACTTAATTGAAGACGAATGGGTTTGACGCCCTTTCTTAGAAGTATTGACATTCTAATCGAGAATTGCCATTGGAAAACCATGGCTTAAGTAGACGTCGAATGCCTCGTTTGCTCCAACGGAATTTCAATTTCCAATCAACCCGAGCTGAAAATTGAGCCCCGCGTGTTAAGTAAAACGTTCCCTGGTATATCTTTCAATGCATTATTTTCCTTCGCGTGTTCCTTATCTTTTAAAAGGAAAATTCGGTAACGTTTGTCGATCACGCAGTCCTATTTTCGACCCGAACCGTCGTTGTCCTTCACACCTACCCCGAGGACCTATCCTTCCCAAGTAACGAGAGACCACCTACAGAAGCGCCATCCACTCTCGGTTGTGTGATGTCTATTACTCGTATTTTTGCAAGGCTGCGAGGAGTGGGAGTGAGGGGCGGGAGTGAGGAGTGGGAGTGAGGAGTGGGAGTGAAGAGTGAGGAAGCCCTTCCCTCTCTCTCTACCTCTTTAAGAAGTTCCGCTTCCGAGCTCAAGGCATAAATCAGAGGAACCGTAGGCATGCATTTGCCTGCAAGCGGTGGTTTGTTGTTGCCAAGTGGCTGCCGCCCGCCTATCCTCCCCTACTCACTCCCTCCTTCCCTCCCTTCACGCCATTCGAGAGCGTTCTTTAACCCATTCTCTGATCCTCTTCCTGAACCGTGTTCGCCCATTTCTTCGAGTCCGCATTTAGTAAAAGGGTCGTCGTTTTCTCCGCAATCGAGTGCCGTTACACGCAACGGGTAAGGTCGTGAACACGCTTTGCCGAGTTTTCCTTCCGTTTTGCGTATAGCTTCGCGGCGTAATCCGAAACGATGTCATCCGGTATATATCTAAAAAACGGGGCAAACAAAAGGCTTCCCTAAAATTCGATTCCTCGCGTCTTCTCTTCCGACGCCGAATGTACCCTTGGACATGAGAGGGGCGATGGATCAGCAAATTTTCTTCCCTGTTGCTTAAATAATCTATTCATTGTTCCAATATGGATACGGTAATGCGCGAGTGTGGCTTTAAAATAATATTTTGGTGATTATGAATATGTAGAAAATCGATACCTGTTGTTTAAATATTATATTTATTTATTTTTGGTGACAAGTTAACAGCATCTGTATTAGTTGAGTCGTACGGCCACAAAGAAACGTCCATGCTGGTGGTGGGATTCAAATCCGCGATTATGCTATATCTCCACCACCACTTAAATTCCTTTGTGATCAGGGAAAAGCATTTTCATGAGATTTATAAGAAACGCCATTCGGACATCAAAAAGGACTTTGCGTATGGATGTCCGAATTCGAGCGCCGAGTATTTTTATGTAAAAATCCCCAAAGTATGGCAAGGAGCGAATTGACATTACTGTGTAATTAACAAGTTTATAGTCGACAAATACGTTTTCAATTAGAAAACGCGTTTCTTAATTGGAAAAACTTCCCAATTAGTTGTTAATTCGATGCGTAACAAACTATTAACTCTCAATATACAAAGAGGGCAAACAATTTAGGTCGTGTTGATAGTGAGCATGTTAAGTTCTCAGCAAGCGCAATGGTTAGCGGTGCAATATTAGAACCCCTTTCTTCATCTCGCGCTCCAAAACCAGCAGTGGAATCGTTAACAAACTAGGCAAACTATTTCGAGTTGAACAAGAGAGCTCCGCTTACAAATGGTGCCAAATAGCGTACGAGACCATGTTTTTTAAAAATACGCGTTTATTTGTGCACGTAAATCGTAACTTTTCCACAAATCTACTTATAGATTAAAAAGAGGTTAAAGCTGAAATTAGGATGTCAATCCATGACGACAAATATAAACAAACACATAAACAGGTATCCATCGTGTTTCCAACGCTCCTGTAACGGATTACAAATTCAACGAAACGCTTTTACTTAGACCAGTGTTTTCCAAACTTTTTCTGTTGGCAAAACGCTAAGCCATATACCAAAATCTACGCGACAGCCTCCATCCTCCACTTTTTTCTATTTTGCACACGTGTAAGTGTGGATGTTAAAAAGTGTTAAAAATGTGTCAAATTCATGTACGCAAGTGTATGTAGTGCTACCGTGTATGGTGAGCTTGCGATCACTAACTGATTAAAGTGTCGCAGGTGATCGAACCTTGGATGATTAACGCCTTATAAAGTTTATATTATAACAAAACACTTTTGTTTATCTTTTTATTGGGGTTATATTAATTTATTTAGTTCAAGTATTACTTACAGTCATATATCTTTATATATTTTACGCAGTTTAACTTTATATTTATCGAAAGAATAATACTCCATATTAAAATTTTCTTGTACGTATTTTGAGTAAATCTGGCGGCCCACTTCATTTCACGTATCGGAACACTCATGTGTCGCGACACACTTTGGAAATCACCGATTTCAACCCACCCTCATATTACAGCTCCTTTTCACTCTATTTTTCCATTTAATGGTAATCTTGAAAAATTAAAGTTATGAATTTTCGAATTAAAATATAAGAATATAACAATTTTACTAAAATGAAATACAGAGAAATAAAAAATTATAAAATTTCCCAGTTATCGCGACCAATGTGTCGCCTTACAAAGGCATATTCGGATGGAATTTAAACAGTGCTGGCAAACGAAAAAACGATTCGTTACGTTTTTCGTTACAGTCAAAAAAGCGGTTTCGTTTTTCGTTACGCTAAAGTCTACATTTCGTTTTTCGTTACGTTTAACGTTATAACGAAATAATTCGGTAAAAATAATGAAGTGCAGTTACTCTTTTATTTTTATATTTTTTTCTTTAGAGGATACGGATCCACCTTAAATACGTGTTTCTCATTTAGATTACTAACTTATAAGCACTTCTAAATATATTCTGCAGATCAGGAACGTTTTTAAGATTTCAAAGTATTCGGTACATTTTTCGTTTTTGATGATCATGTATGAAAATTCGGATTTTCATATTCAAAATTTTATATTCAAGTTAATAAACTTAACACATATTTAAGACTAAATATCAATGTTGTAACGGTTATACCTTATATTAGAATTTTTTATAGGTAACACAAAAAGTACACTGAGAACCCAGGGACCCGTAATTAAAGATATTAAAAGGAACCTGTCGGTCAGTTGCACCGATTGTAACTCGGAGTACATGCTCCTGCTACAGGCCTAAAATTTGGTAGAATGATAAGTCATCAGATAAAACTAAAGAGAATTATCCAAATTCCAATATTTGTCCTCTTTAGGCCTCATTTTTGATGTTGTTCTTTCTTTTCATATCCCCCTTAAGAAATACATGAAAATCATGCACGAATTTACAATATTACATTTCAAGATTAGTTAGATTTGAGTTACTATCCCGGGAATAGCTTTATTTTGTATATGAAAGAATAAAGTAAATCATTTATAAGACGAAATTTGAAACCACTCCAAATTACTATGAATGTAGTTAATTTTTCCGATAAAATAGAAAATTTTGGAATCTTTAACAATGCGGTTATTCAATTGCTGTCGCGACGAAAAGAATGAAATTAAATTTTAATAATAGCAAAATTATTGTTAAATCTTTAATTTATTGCTTTCAGTGGGATCTGACTACGTTCATATGAATTTTTTTTGCTTGTAGTCTATTTCCAACGCAGTTGATAAAAATGAAGAACCAATATAAAAAATTCTTTATTTTCTGTTGATTAGAGGGATTACCATTTTGATAAGACTTATGCTCGATAGTTATGAATAAAAAAATTTAGGATCGGAAAATACATAATATTTTATAAAATGAGGATAAAGAATATCGTCAGGTACCGCCGAAATCTCACCGTAAATCGCGAATTGGAGGTGATGGAGGGATTGGAACATCAGGGAACCATTCCATTCACAAATGGAAGGAAAACCCAAAGGACAATCGGTAGTGGTCTGGATAGCGTTTCTTTCGCGACAAGGCGGCAAACCTGGTCTGGGACGAATGCCACTAGAACATGACCCTTTACCGTCTGTTAACGAAATAACGAAATTTATTTTTTCGTTTTTGTTACTATTTCCGTTACAGCTATTTGAAAAAGTTCGTTGACGTTTTTCTTCACGTTAATCCAAAATAATTCCGTTATTTTGTTACGTTACGCGTAACGTTTTCCAGCACTGAATTTAACTATGGTTTCCTTTGCTGTTTCCTCATAGATCTAGGCCACAAAGGTTACATTCGACTCTACTTTTACTGCATTTTTAAAAGCATCTGTGCTTAAACTGATAGCGTTTTTGTTCGCACGGGATACGATGCAGCCCGTTCCTCCTTCCTCCCAGTCTCCCTTATTCCCCAACATCTCTCTCTCTCTCTCTCTCTGCCACTTCACACGCTGCTCCGATTCTTCAATGGTAAGCTCATCAAAATGGTTCTTTTATTATTTAATCCACTCTTATAATAACTGCGTTTTTATGGTTTACCTATGGTAGAATATTATTTCGCCATGCAACATTAATATTTACCAAATTACGTTCAGGAGGAAATGTTCTTGGGATCGTACCTCCGAAGAATTTCCACCACATGGACAACCTTTCAGTAACGTAATCTGTATGTAACGCAGGAGAGAGCTGTATGAAACGTATTTTTGACTATTTGCCTATTTTATTCCATTGTGAGCGGGTTTTGCATTATATTTAAGATTTAACTCACAACGAGACAAATGCTCTGGAAATATTATAAATTTGTTTAGTTTTAAGGAAAAAATATCGATATAAGCGAAAATTAACACTTCGGCTGTATATCCTCGACATAATATAAAATATTTTTTCGCTATCGAGCGCTAATTGGAAGCATTTCGTCTCGCTACTTATTATGAAACACATATAATTATACGTTTACATATTTATGCATTAATTATACATACGTACAAACACGCAGGCACGCATGTATATATACATCCATACATACATATATCGCGATATATGAATAACGTAATATTGTGTTATGATGCATGTACTTTGTACTATGTAATATTATAGATGTTATATGGCTAAAGTGGTTTCAGATAAGCCAAAGCGGGACGAAATCTGTTTGCCCCTGGAGTGTAGGCAATTTATCGCGAATAACTAGAGTTCGGCTGCTAATTCCGATAAAGTGAGACGTACACACCGTCTCACGGAGTTCTACATGCAAATTCACAAACAATGGAAAAAGGTTTGTGTCAATTACTTAAGGAAAATCCTTCTACATTAAGGGATCTAAAAGTTAAAAAATAAAGAAAAATATTATATTATCATTATCCATTTAAATTAACTAATGAACTATTCTTCCAGTGTTTTTAACACTTCTACTTTAATGTGATTTTACTTAAGCATTTATTTTTCTTAAAGGAGTTCCATTCAGTGCCCAAAACCGAAGAAATTTCAAGAACAAAGTCTTTTCTAAATTTCTCCAACTTGCTCGTGAATTTCTAACACCAAACAGTTAATTATCATATCATCCTTTAATATATATTTTTAGACCCTTCTAATATAACCTAAAATTTTCCTTAAGTAATTTTTAATTTAAAATGGGGGGGGCGATTGATTACCTAGCCAAAAAAGAATAAACTATCTGCCATATATTAAACACCAGTATAATTAATTTAGGTTTACATCGTAAAATAATAATTTACCCAATTCACATCTACCTTTAATTTTCGTACTTTTCACTGGATGAAATCTTCTTTAGTAACTCGGGAGTGAATTTCAGAGTGTTATAGAATTCCAAACAGGTTTGCTTGAAATTTATTTTTGTCACTAGCAAGATCTTGAGGGTTGACTTTGAGTTGCGATTTTTCAAGCGTCCACAACTTATTCATTTGTGAGAAAGCACGTTCCACAGAAGAATTGGTTCCAGGGACACATAATATAAATTGAATTAATTCTGAAATTTTTTTGTGGCTGATATCTCTGTCTCTGAAATGAGTGAATAGTTCCACCCAGCGTCGGTATCTTAAATGTATTCCAAACTCCTCAAACTGAATCTGACAGGGACGGCGATATACCATCTAGGACGATACCGATACCGTATAAACTTTTCGACACATTTGAATAAGGGGATTCCCGATGAATTACTCCGTCATTTGTTCTGACATCTGCGAAATGCTATTAGCCAATGCGCAAGCTGCATCACGGCCGATTGGTCATCTGCGTCGTCCGCTTTGATGATGAGGCTGATTAATATTCTTATGATTATTATTATTTTGTTTCATTCACTGTTATTTATGTATCTTTGGTTGTCTTATGTTGTTTGATTCGTTTTTGTGAGTTGCTTTATCTTATGCTCCATTTGTTGTAAAAACATTTGAATAATCATCAATATGTATATCCAAAAGCGGGACAATTTTGCGTCTTCAAAGTTTTTGGGGGACAGCAGGACATGCTGCTCAAAAGCGGGACTGTCCCGCCTATATCGGGAAGTCTGGTCACTTTATATTTGGCAGTAGACAGTAGTGCTTGTCATCCCGGGATCCCGTGGGTAAAATTTTTTTCCCGTATCCCGGGAAATCCGTTGAATATCTCGGGAATTCTCGGTATATCATAAAGAGAATTTTACTCTCTAGCCTTTATCGTCCGTGCGCTTCCTAAAGGGACCACTAAGACTCTCTTTGTTTCCGAGTTGCTTAGTTTCACTTCCAATGCAATAATAAGGAAGAAATTTATATAGAGCACTCATAAATGCTTGCATTCTCGTGGGAATATATACAGTGAAGCTTCGATTTTACGTCCTCCGATTTTACGTTTTCCTCGAATTTACGGATTTTTCTTTCGGTCCCGGTGTTTGGTCCGTAAGAACTCTGATACATTTTAACGGATTTTACGTTTCCGCGATTTTCCGCTTTCTCAAATTTACGACAGGAATTTCACGTCCGGATAATATGTAAATGCCCCGATTTTACTTTTATAGTATTCCCAATTACAATTCAACTGAATCGTTTTCCATTTTCTCTAATTAAAAACTATATTGGTGTATTCCATATTCAAAAATAATTTAGACGAAAACAAAAACGGCTGAAGACCACTGCGCTATAGAGTGTGAGTTGACATTGTATACAGATTGTCTCCCAAATTGAGCATATTTTGATAAACTGTTTGGGGTATCGAAGTTTAGGTTTTTCTCATAACTGCAGCTGGTCTTTTCATAACCAAAATGTGCACATCACTGAGTGATCGCAGTGTGAACACATTATGATTTCTTAAAAGTTACTATAAATCAATTACTAATAGGAAATAAGAATTAGAACACGGTTGTCGATATGATTTTGTATCCATGTGAGAACTGTGTGCTCATGGTATAGATGTTTCAATTCATATTTTATTTTATATAACTTGTGCATTGGTAACTATATTTTTATAATCATTATGATAAACAAATTTCAGGTCATTAAATAAATGCTAATTTCAATTATTTTTATCTTATTCGTGTAACCCATATTTGTAAACTATTTTAACAAATTTCGTCGAACTTCTCAGGATCCCGGGAGCGATTAAAAACCGTAGAACACAAGCACATCAATATGTAAGCGTTTTGTCTGATACGAGGTTCAAATAAATAAAATGGAATAATTTTCTACTAAAATATTAAATAACCCGAATGAATTGATAAAAAAAAATTCTAAAGTTAGAGTAAAATTACTTAAGATTCACCTGTTCATAAAAAAAAGTTGTAGCAATATTTTTAGTATATTCTTCCTTTTTATAATTTTAAAAAGTTTTATTTACAATCCTGGTTCATAAACAAGCAATTGGCAACCTTATTTTTCCTTTCTTTTTAAATGATTTTAAAATTGTTTATTGGAATCCCGGGATTGTGAAAGATCCGGGAAATGACAAGAACTAGAATAGACAGTCATCGGATGACGCGGTTCTCTTTCACCATCTTTCCTCCCGTAACGCTCCCCTTCACTCCTACTCCTCTCCTCCTCCCCTCTCCCTCCCTTCTCCCTCTGCCTCCCCTCTCCCTCCCCTATTCCTCTGCCTCCCCTCCTCTCCTACTCCTCTCCATCTCCTCCCCCTACCTATCCTCCTCCACACCTCCCGTACTCCACCTCACCTACTCCTCTCCTCCTCCCCTCTCCCCCTTTCTCCCCTCCTCCTCTCCTACTCCTCTCCTATTCCTCCTACTCCTCTCCCTCTCCTCCCTCCCTCCCTTCTTTCCTCTCCCTCTGCCTCTCCTATATCCTACTCCTCTCCTCCTTTCCTACTCTCCTCATCTTCTCCATTAAGTTCCACACTAATAACAATGCAAATTTTAACCACTGCTACACTTAAACAGCTGGATATGTAGACATTATGGTCTCTCGAACCCTTTTAGGCGTTTACTGAGGAGTCTTTTATGCCTTTCGTTTGTTTTTCTCGCCGGTTAAGGATCTCGGGAGATACGTTCTCTTCGACATCTCACTCGCCACGGCCCTTTTCCCTTTTCCTAGCGTCCTCTTCTATATGGATCTTTCGGGATTTCAAAGTGCATGCGCTGAAAGAGATACATTCGTTCTAACGTAAAAAAAGTCAAAGCTCGAAAGTGAATTTAGGATGAAACAGGGTGAACCGGATGAAAAACGAAAGGTTTGAAACTTCTACATACTATTTAATATTTCTCTAATGTCTTGTGAATACTCGTACGCGCTGGCCCTTGGGCAATACATTCATACCATAGAAACTTCTGTTCGGTAGTGAGCAGGGGCGGATCCTATTTATGTGTGTGTGTGTGTGTGCGTGCGTGCGTGCGTGCGTGCGTGCGTGCGTGCGTGCGTGCGTATATATATATATATGGCCCAAAATGACGTTTTGGTAAGGACTATGGTAGTTTTTTCAATAAAAAATATTCTTTGTTAAAATTAATTTTTAGTAGAAACTTGAGAAATCTGGTGGTATGAATGTTTATTAATGGAACAAAAAAATACTATAATGGAATAGATATCAAATGTGTAATTTAGAAAATAATATAATCACATATAATTACACATAACGTGAACGATAAACTATCACAGATTTTTATAAAATCACAAAATCAATTACCTAGTTTTATTAAATAAATGGAAAAAGTATTCAACAAATAATTTTTTCGCTCTTTTTGCTGCAAATTCTTGACAGATATCATCTAAATTTAAAGTTTTTGCTATGTCATTTTCTATTGATAACATTGCAAGGGAAGTAAATCGTTCTTTACTTAGTGTGAATCTTTTTTTTTTTAATTAATTTATTATAATTCTAAGTTTTGAAAATGAGCATTCTGCGGGTGCAACTGTAACAGGTGTAGTTGTGTAGGTGTAATTCTTAAAGCAATTGTTAAATTTGGGAAATTTACAATAAAAGGAACTTCAGCCGTAATTTTTAATTAAATAGAATTGATCAAATCGGAAAAAAAAAGACAAGCAAGTGGCTTTGTCGATGAACATAAGATCACGTTGCTCGAATGGAAGAAAAAATTAATTGAAAAACATATTTGTGTTTTGAGAGAGTGTCAGAGAAGAGAAGGATAAGAATTCTCAGTTATGGGGGTTCTGGTTCTGTTTATGTTTCGCCTTAATTTCACACACAATGAGAATCTTACCCACTTTCGTAGTGGAGAAGGGGATTCAGGGATGAACCGCGGGGGGTCCTAAACCTTTTGCCGATCATGAACCAAATTTAATATATGCAGGGGCGCGCCTACCCGGGGTGCCGTGGGTGCAATTCAGCCAGGCGCCGACTTGCCTGGGCGGCTTCCTATCAGGTTATTTTTCTATATATTGTTTCAATTCGAGTTATACATCCTGTTTGGGAATGTTTCCTCCTTGGTCAGAGTGAAAAGGGAAAGTTGGAGAAAATAAAATGACACGAAATCTTCCACGAAAAAGTTTTCCGAGAAATCACTTAGGGTCATCTATGACTCAGTCCCAATTATCAAGCTTAAGACTTATATCGATTGAACATGAATTGTGTGATGAACTTGACATGCATGACATTATTAAATGCGTTGTCATCATTAAAGCTAGAAGAGCTAATTTTCTTTGATATTATTTTCAAAAGATAATTATTGGTGAAAATATAAAACATATTAGCAGGGCCGACCCACGCTACCGGCGAGCCTTGCGACTGCCCGGGGCGCCAAAGTTTTGGGAGCGCTATCCCGATCATTTATCTATGCATTACTTGCAAGTGAATAAATATTGAAAGCCAATTTATATCGACAAACAGGCTGGAATCTTGATGGCATTCTTCTTAATTTTTCATTGTCAATAATTTTAACAGAGCGATGAATAGATTAACATATACTTAGTAAATATCTCAACAAACATTAACGGAGTGCTAACTCGCCCGGCGCTTCAAAATTCCTAGGGGCGCCCCTGCATATAATCTATATTAAGCTTGTTTGTATTTGTCTTTACAATGTTCAATTCCAGTTTTTCAATAAACATTTGTATCGGTTCCTGGGACCTATTTTTACAGGATGGATGTGCATGTGCTTATAAATTGAGTTAATGTCCAAATGTGATCGAATTATCACGTTACATAATATTGTGTTTTTTTACAAAGATTTCAATTCCATAAGCTTACATCTTATCACTTTATTAGTGGATCACCGTTTCTACTAGCTTTTAAAGATGAAGTCTTTACTAAACTAGAGTTTTAGTAATGTCAAACACCGAAACGAAAAATTAATATAACATGATATTGCGTGAATTTTGCCTTATGCCACCTTTATTTCGGTGACCGTAGATGTACCGAATTCAAATCCAATAACAATTTTAGAGAATAAGAGAATTATTGACATCTACTTCTTCAAACAAAGATGGCTCAACAGTCGACCCTGTTCGCTGTCGAAGGCACATCGCCCTTGAGAATGCCCACTTAGTGGGCGAAATGCATCGGGCTAGTACCCCTTGTTTTTGGCTGGAGTCTCATCCTTCTACCATCTACTTCTTCATTGGATTTTAAAATAGGTATCTTAAAATGAAAATATGAAGTCGGGACATCAGCTTGTCTCCACTCTCTATCGATGAAAAAAAGTCGTTTTTGTTAAGACATACCACAAAACTTCGCTAGCAGGGGGGCGCCAAACACCCTAGGCGCGGCCCTGACTATATGTAAAAAGTATCTGGCGAGCCACCTACGAAATATATGAAAGGTAGTACATTTGGTTTTTCATTAGAAATAGAGTTAATTTTGTTAATGCGTTCCTGAGCCATTTAAAAAAATCAATTTTCACGTACAAAGAGGGTAAAAAATTGCACTATCAATCCATGAGAACTGAGCCTTGTGCGGGACCCCTAATAATGCGCGGGTCCCTGTTCCAGAGAAGCGACTGAACATGCCTCACGCCGGCCCTGTTTCTAAGTAAGAGTTACCAAAGTTTATTGCATGACCCTATTCACCCAACCTCATAAACAGGATGATTCAAAAATATGTCGTCAAACTTCGGGAACCTGTTCTACTGACCATAGAAATAAAAAAGTTTTAAATATATATATTTAAATACGTAGATTGGAGCTTTCGGGGGTGATGCCTTTATCAGCACAAGACACACACACACACACACACACACATATATATATATATATATATATACATATATGTAATAGCTGCTTCTTACGGAGGATATATATATACGAGTAGTCGGTGCTTACAAACTGCAAGCGCTTCTAAAAATCACCATACACCAAGATCTAAACTCTTAAATAAACCAACGCAATCTCCAGGACAACAGAAATTCAGTCACGTGGAGATTCATCATCATCATGAGGTGTTCTGCCTCTAGGCAGGTCCCTGGCACCAGCGTTGTCTCCACTCATTTCTGTTCCTTGCCATTTCTTTCATTTCCTGATACCCTCCCCTTTCTTTCAGATCGTCAAACATTTTTATTCTTCTACGTCCCCTTTTCCTTTCACCTTCTACTGATCCTTCCAACACCATCAATAGTAAACCTTCTCCTCTCAAGATATGCCCTAACCAGTTACTTTTCCTCCTCTGAATTGTTTCAAGTAATCTTCTCTTCTCATTCACCCTTGTTAGTATTGCTTCATTCCTTATCCTATCCGTCCACTTAACCTTCTCCATCCGCCTCCACACCCACATTTCAAATGCCTCTAGTCTTTCTTTCTCTCTTTTCTTTACCGTCCATGTTTCACACCCATAAAGCAATACACTCCAAACATAGCACTTCACAAGACGTTTCTTCAGATTTAAATCCATTTTACCACATAGTACCCGTTTTTTCCTATTAAATGTTTCTTTTGCCATTGCTATTCTTGTTCTTATTTCTTTTTCACTTCTCCAGTCTTCAGTTAGCATGCTTCCCAAATATCTATACTGTTTTACTTGCTCCACTCTTCCATCCTTTATTGACACATTCATAATCTCTCTATCCCCTATTCTCATCACCTTTGTTTTCTTTATGTTCATTTTCATTACATATTCCATCATCCTGTCTTCTAGCTTTGTAACCATTTCCTGAATATGCCTCGTTTCATCTGCCAAAATTACCATGTCATCAGCAAACCTTATACAATTTATTATTCTACCCCCAATACTAATTCCTTTATCATTCCCTATTCCATTGTCAATCATTTCTTCAGCATATATATTGAACAGGGTTGGCGATAAGCAGCAACCTTGCCTTACTCCTCTTCCTAGATCATACCATTCGGTCTGTGCATATTTTATCCTCATAGCTGCTTTCTGTTTCATATACAGCTCTTTAATTAACCTTCTATCTTTCCAGTCTACTTTTTTTGCTTTTAGTATTTCCATCAGTTTTTCCCAGTTCACTCGGTCGAATGCCTTCTCCATATCTATGAAGCACAGACTAATTCCTTTACCCCTTTCTATATATCTCTCTCCACTCATTCTTATCAATCCTATTGCATCTCTTGTACCTCTACTCTTTCTAAATCCAAACTGTTCCTCTGCAACATTTTCTTCCATTTTGCTAATTAGTCTCCTGTTCATAACCCTAAGTAGAACCTTTGCTGCATGTGTAATTAAACTGATTGTTCTGTGTTCACTGCATTTTCTTGTTCCTTGCTTTTTCGGAATTGGAATCATAATTGTTTTGATGAAATCCTCTGGCCACATCCCCTTGTCATAGATTGCATTACACAACTTCACTATTTCTTCCAGTCCTTCCTCATTAAGACACTTAAATAATTCTATCGGTATCTCATCTACCCCCATTGCCTTCCCATTCTTCATATCTTTTATTGCTTGTAGCACCTCTATTTTCAATATCGAAACCCCTGTTTCGTCATTATTTATTTCATCCTGCTCTTCAATACGGAGATCCTTTGGTTTTTCATTTGATTTGTACAACTCCTCCATGTATTCTCTCCATCTATTAAGGACCTCCTCTTCCTTATATAGAACTTTATCTTCTTTACTTGCAATCTCTTTCACACATGCACTTGTTCTCCATCTATCCCACGTTACATTTTTTACTTTCTTATACATCAAGTCATACATTCCTTTTCTCTCTAGATCTTCTATATCTGAGCATTCCTCCTCTAGCCATCCCTCCCTTGCTTTTTGGGTTTCTCTTCTTAGTTCATTATTCAGTTTCCTGTATTTCCTTTTTCCATCTTCATCAGTCCTGCTTTTGTATTGCCTTCTTTCTTCCATCTTTTCTATCATTTCCTTTGTCACCCATGGCTTTTTTATTCTTTTTCCTTTGAAAAACCCAATAGCCTGTTCTGCTGTTTTCCTTGTAGCCTTCTTTATCCTATTCCATGCTTCATCCACATTTTCCTCCGACACGTTTTCTCTTTTGATTGCCTGAGCTAATTTTTCTCCTATTCTTTCTTTTCCTACTGTGGCTATATTCTCTAAATCCCATTTCCTAACTATCTTAGCCTTCTTAACCTTCTTCAAGGCTAGTTTTATTTCGGCCATGAGGAGCACATGATCACTGTCAATGTCTGCTCCTGGAAGTCCATATGCCTTTTTTACTCCATTTCTATATCTTTCTTCCACTAGAATATAATCTATTTGATATCTGGCTCCATCTCCTGGTGATTTCCACGTGTATAGCCTTCTCTTATGATTTTCAAACCAAGTATTTGATATAAACATCCTCTTCTCTTTACAGAACTCAACAAGTCTTTCACCTCTTTCATTTATTTTCCCTAGTCCAAATTTTCCTACTACTTGGTCTTCTCTTCCCTCTCCTACCACAGCGTTCCAATCGCCCATCACTATCTTGCAACAGTTTTTACCTTCCTCCTCCATAATATTTTCTATCTTCTCGTATATTTCTTCAACAGCCTCATCTTCATGTTGGCTGGTCGGCATATAAACTTGTATCAACAGTAGATCTTTTGGGTGCATTCCTATTCTAAGACCAATTGCTCTATCATTTACAAATATCACCCTCTGTACACAATTTGCTATTTCCTTATTCAAAATTACCCCTACTCCATTCGTTCCTCTAGTACCTCCTGAATAGTACACCGTGATGTCATCACTTTTTATTTCCCCTCTTCCTTCCCATCTCATTTCACTTAAGCCAATCATATCCATTCTATTTATTTTCATCTCTTTCTTTAAATTTTCCAACTTCCCTGCTCGTAGGAGTGTTCTAACATTCCACGTGCCAATTCTCAACTTCTTTCCAGCTTCCTTCCTTCCTTGTGTTAAACGGAACCTCTCGTGTTGTCCCCCCCCGGAGATCCGAGCGGGGGACCATTTTGCCTCCGGAATATTTAACAAGAGAAGACTCCGTCATGATGCCTCTACATGGGATATATTGTGGCGGTGGTTTCCCATTGCCTTCCGCCTATATATTCAGCCGCCCCTAACATGGGGAACAGACGCTGCTTGCAGCCGCCCCTAATATGGAGAACAGACGCTGCTGCCTGTTGGTCCGCGGGAGGTATTTTATTTCCCTCCTACCCTACATATCTGTAGAGCATTCCCCTATCCGCCACCCGGGGACGCGCCCTCTAGAGGTTACAGGCTCCTCCGAGGGACGTGGAGATTATATGTATTAAATAATAAATTCCATGAGTAATAGCAGTATATTTATAATTTTCTGTGAAATCAAGGAAACTATTCGTAATTTACAAATTCTCTGGCAATCGGCTGGTGTCCAAGTTTTCGTATTTCAAGTTTAGTGACTCAGATCGCGCTGCATGAGCAATAAGAATAATCATCATTAAGACAATACCCTATGCACTAAAATTATGGAAGGATTAGGATATTTTGTGTTAAGATTATGGCATTATCATCCATGCCTTTAGCACGTATTTGGATTTAAAAATTGCGAAATAGGTACGACGCCATTAAATTTAACAATTAAAAAGTTAAAATTTATAGAAAACTACGAAACACAAAATTAAAATACTTTTCAAGTTTTACCATCACTGCTATCAGGGTTGTATCACCTATTGTGATCCCTTATAGCCCTGGAGAAAAACAAACCTATTCGCCCCTTCCTACAGTCGATAACCCAAATTTTATCGTTATGTTTGTGCTTTCAGTAATACGTGAGAATTGCAATTATCTATGATACCCTCAATCACAGTGCGTGATACAATTAGTGCTTTGGATATAGTAAAATGTTACATATTATCTGAAGAAAATATTGGTTATATGCTTATTTTAGGGTGGTCCTTATTTGAGGGTAAATTTTAAAGTTCAGATTTACTCCAGCGCTACCATGTCAATCGATGACGCCATCAAAGAAACTTCCTAAGCCAAATTTTTAACAAAATCGGTTAATATTTAGCGGTCGCTCTTTGGCCTTGAAGTTGAGAGCTAACTACGAATCTGCATAGATGGCGATCTATGTCGTGCGACGGACTTGCTCAGTGTGCCGCTATGGACAATGAATGTTTACTCTTAAATTTTCAAGCTGGAGTCTATCTGCGCCTCTCCCCTCCCACGTTTCAACCCCCGCACTCCCTTCCCTAAGAGAGTACGTGAGTCAGCGCGCCTGTCTATCCGTGCGGGTCGGATCACGTGAAGTATGCGCACCGTGCGTCGTGCAGCACAGCAGTTATTCGTTCGGAGTTCATCCGTACACTACTCATCGGTGCTCTGTGCGTTCTAATAATTGATTTATCAAGTATTAATTATTATGAGTGTGTACGCTACCGAAAGAGCGGACACTAGCTGACTTTTAGGTCATCCCGTGGGTAAGTTTGAAGGAATTAAACTGCCTTCGAGAGATGAAAGAACTTCAGAAACAGGAAAAATATACTTTATATGTTCAACGACAATGCTCTGAAAGTGTGGGGAAAACGGTTGGCCATGAAGAGTTGGAATTGTCTTCTAGTGATGAGGACGTAAGTTCTTTATCTTCCAAAAATATACTTAAATGAAACATTATCGTGCAATATCGATATTTTTTGCTATTTTTAAACCATTTGTACTGTGTAGGATGCTGCTAAGGAAGTGGAAGAGCCAGAAAGTCCAGACGTCGTCGCGTCTTTTTCGTCATCTGGTCAGGCTCTCAAAAAAAGAGAGGCAAAATGAATGTTTTGTCTCCTGAACTGACTTCTGCATTGGATCGCACTATCACAAGCGATCACAGTGCTACATACATCCTTAGTGCAGCAGCCTCAAACATGGGCGTTAGACTAGAGGATGCCAAAATTAGCCGCCAATCAATTCGTAGAGCCAGACTCGCACACAGAGAGACTGCCGCTAAGAATACATAGATTAATTTCCAACCAAAAGTTCCTTTGCTAGTACACTGGGACGGAAAATTGCTCCCGGATGTCATAGGTGCGTAGTAGAATTCCTGCCTACTTTAGAACCCATATCAATGAAGTTTGCTGAGAGAAATCTCAGTGCTACTATAGCTTGCGACCTGCCGACCTTGTTACCGCTATGACCAAGAGATGCTCTCTCTAATCTCTTTGAAAAGAGCACATACAATTTTAATGCCAAAGTATCTTATTTACAAGCGATCTTCAAAGGCCTTTCGTAAAACTCCTCAAAAAATTCCTAAGTCCTTACAAGATCTCTTCAATCTGTAGGTGACGCAGAATTTGTGGACCGGCTTCCGGTGCTAGTCTCTGGCGAAGAAGTAGACAAACTGCTTGGAGTGCCTTCGATTACAAGAGGCATGCAGGCGCAGGCAGTTTTCAAGACGCTTAGGGAATGGAAAATAGAGGAGAAGGTGAAAGGAATGACGTATGGTATAATTGCGAGCAATAGTGGCCGAAAAATGGGGTCTAAGTACTTATTGAACAAGCACTGGAGAAAGATTCGCTGTATTTTGCCTGCCGGCATCACATTTATGAAATCATTTTGTCTGTGGCTTTTCATTTTGCATGGTTCCTTCATTTGGCTCCGACATAAATATATTTCAGCGTTTCAGAGATGGTTGGAAAGATATTGGTCAAGGTAAAGGATAAGTTTTTGTCTTTAAAGCCCCATTCCTCATCCCTAAAACTTTGGTCTATATGAATCTTTCAGTTTCAACATCTGACACAAATTTTGTGTTTTCAGCAAAATATGACATACGAATGGCAGATTGTGGAGGCTTTTGGATACACGAAGGAATCTTTAATTAATTTTTTCACAAATCACTTATTGCTTACTACTAGGATACTCTGTGATTGTCAGTGAAGTGATGAACTTGAGATTTATTTTCATTTTTTTAAGACCAAACTTACACGGGATGACTATAAAGAGTTTTTGAACCTTGATTATTTTCCTGGGAGAAATCTCACCGGATGGAGTGAGATTCCAAAGGCTAGGTGGATGGAAAAATGCCTGTATATCCTAAAAATTTTGCTCTTTCGCAAGCAATTACATTTGAATTCAAGGGAAGAGCAAGGGACATGTGAAATGTGCATTTTTATCGCGAAAATATACATGACATATTGGTTTTCTGCAAGCAACGCGGCATCAGCGCCCTCCTCAGACCTACGGCTCTTGGAACTCCTCAAGCAGCGTGATGGCAAGTTATACGAAGTTGCTTATGACAAAATGCTGGGTCAACTTTGGTATTTAAGCGAAGAGCTCGTTGTTCTCGCTTTATTTGAACAGTACGTGCCTTCAGAAACAAAAAGGAAAATGGTGACAAATTTAAAAAATTTCACCTCGACCGACGAAGTCTCCAAAGCGTGTGCCAGGTGCTGTAGTAAAGGCCACAAAATCCCTTCATTTGGAAGACTTTGTAACAAAACACACTATGGTCTTCTTTGAGCGGTTAGAGCTCTCCACGTCTTTCCTTGAAATGGTCCCGAAAGTTCGGGAAACACTGGATGATTTCATTCAAGCAAGGAAGACTGTTGGCCACCTTGACGTACGTAACCAATGACAATGCAGAGGAGGCATTGTCCCTTACGACGCAGTTCAACACGAAGAGAAAAAGCAATATTTACTTCAAATTGTGAAGCAACATAGAGCACACCACCCTAAAGCAGAAAAGGAATGTCTTTTCCTAAATATGAAACGTAATTACTAAAAGTTAAGACAATTGGCTCCTTTAATTTTTTAAATTTACTAATTTTGTATCTCTTCTTAAGATTTATTATTTCGGCATTTGTACCTCTTCGAGCAAACAAGTAATGGAAACAAATATTTCGCGGAGAATTTCATTCTTACGGTCACTCACACAGCAACATTACCCATCCCCTGCTCTGGAGCAGAATGAAATTTAATCTAGATGACAAAAAGTTCAATTTTGTTTTTTTTCACGAAATTCAAGACCAAAGCGCAACCTCTAAAAATATACCGATTTCGCTGAGATTTTGGCCTTCGGAGTTTATTCTGAGGCGCCATCGAATGACGTGGTAGCGCGTGAAAATTTTGAATGATCGAAATTAAGGACCACCTAAGCTTATATGCTTATGGGAATAAACTTGATGTTAATTCAATTAAAGAAAATCTGATGTGGCCACCACATGACTTTCTCCATATCTGTAATATTTCTAAAAATTCCAAATAGCTTACATAATAATAAATGTTTTAAGAAACTGCGAGAAAATTTTAGATTTACGAAGAACAGAAATAAACTCAAACCATAGCTCTCTGATATTGGATATAGCCACGAAGCTCCAACAATTAAGAAAAGAAAAAGGAGCATTACTAATTGTAAGACGTAACTAAGCGTCCATTGTTAACAATAGTCGTCGGTAGGTGGCGTGGTGGTGGCAGCTAAAAATATAAGATATTTCTTAAAAAATTATATGGAAAAATGTTTCAAACAAAGATTGTAGAAAATTAAATTTCCTACAACTTGTATTCTAGTACATTTTTAAATTTATCAAATGTTAAAGCAAATATTTCAAAATAACGGATGTGACAAGAGTAAGCACCCACTTCCGGTTGACCGATTTTTACTAAAAACTAATTAGTTCTTTTCACTTTTATAAACATGTTAAATATAAAATTTCGCGTTGACCTGGTTAATAGTTTTTGAGTTAGAGCGCCCACAAAAATCGATCACATACAGACAGACACACAGACATCATCAAGAAAATAGTCAAAACGTGTTCAGGGCACCTCAAAACGTGTATTTCAGTTGAAATCTCGAAGTCGATTTTTTTCACGAATACAATACTTTCCCCTATACCTACTACGTACGTATATAGTAAAAGTATAAAGCAGATACTCAACAATAAAGAACTTCAGCTACCATAGCAACCAGGACAATGCATTTCAATGGGAATTGGCAATCCGTATTATAATAGCATCGCTTTAATGCTTTTTAATAGGGAAATTCTTAATGTCTCATTGATTTCAACCAAAGACGTATACATTATGCAGCAAATGGATGGCGGCACATTGTTATACTTACAAGGGGAGACTACGTACCTTGGATCGTCGATTTCGGCTCGGGTGGGTGGTCACCGTTCTGGCGCCGGAATATCCTCCTTCCGGGCTGGGTTAAAGTGATTGGGTTGGGTTGGATTCGAATACTAAGGGTGCAATGAAAATATCCTAGCATTTTTATTAGAGGTCCGGGGTAACGCAGTAGTACCTAAATAATAATACGATAAATTAAAAATAATAAAGTGGATTAAAACTAAAAAACTTAGTATGACGTGGGATTTGTACCCGGGACAAAATATTGCGAATCCAGTACGGCAACCACCCAACTCAAACCACCTTGTAAGTAACATTGTTGGCCTATTATTGCATTTTATCCAGTCACGGTTAATTCTGCGAAAGGGAAAAAGATTCTGCCGAAACTATGGCCCATTCGATTAAAAGCAGATATACGGGTTTTCTTATTTTAAGTATTCCACCACCCAAAAAAGTTTCGTCTCAATCGACGACTCAAGGTTCGTAGTCTCCCCTTGATAGTTAAAGAGCGGAAATGTCCACCATTAGTATCAATTCATTGTCGGCAACGACATAATACAGGATGACACACTTGTGTACATGTTGCTGGTGAAATGGAAGTAACTGCTAATCCAATCTCATATCTCAACTCCTCAAGTATTATTGTCATTCTCTGTTCTTCAGGATACCCTTTAAGGTGTCAGATTAGGAGAACGGGGAGTATTCTCCACGATTCCCCCTTGTCCTACCCATCTTCCAATTACATTGGATGGTAGCTCGTAATCACTTTGGCTCCAAGTTGAACAGTTGTATAAAACTCCTTAAGCCAAAAAAAAAAATTGTAGGGTAAGCCCTATGCATTTCGCCCACTAAGTGGGCATCTTCAGGGGAGAACCTGCCTTGGCAGTGAACAAGGTTCACTGCCAAGGCAGGTTCTCCCCTGAAGATGCCCACTTAGTGGGCGAAATGCATAGGGCTTACCCTACAATTTTTTTTTGGCTTAAGGAGTTTTATACAACTGTTCCAATTACATGATAATTTAGATATTCTCTCACACCGTTATGGTAATGCGGTGGTGCGCTATCTCGTAACGGAAGTATAACTGTTCCTGTTTTAAAGGAAATAGACTGGAAGGATTAATCGTGGTCAACTCTTCGGCGGGCCGGATTAGAGTTTAAATCCGAAGCTGGCTAGACATTCTGAGGTGCCATATAAGTGAAACCCAAGTCTAAATATGTTTTTAATGGTTAACAATTTCAATATTTAAAGTTTTACTACCAAAATGTTCATAAAAATGCATCGATTTGTGCGTTAAATCTTTGGAATTGCTTTTTTGTTATAACTTTGCGGTCCGTAGATTGGGCACCACTGCTTTTTGCGACCGATTGCGGAGATGAATTCCTGTTGTTCGTAACGATTTTTCTGGATTAGTACGTTTTGTAACACCCATTATGTTTGATAAATCTAACATAGTATAAGAATATGAATCCCATCAACAAGTTTGCAAAATCGCATCACTGAGACATATTGCGCATTCTGTTTTTCTAGTGGAACCGATTAAGTAATCGTATTTCGCAAAATTACGCATCGATGCACCTGTCACCTTCATCTCCATTTCCCCCGTCCCTTCCATTGCATTCTCATGCATTTGCACTTGCAAGATTCACTCGCTCACCTTAAGCACCCCAACCCTCCCCCCTCTCTCCCCTCCTATCCACTAGCTCTCCCTCCTATCATCCCTCTCTCCGTCCTCCTAACCTTCTCTCTACCACGTTCCGCAACCGCGAACAAACGCGCAACTTGCTCTTCATAAATCTCACCGTCTTACAGTTAGTCGCCACTAATCAAACGGCAAAAGTATCATGTATGTATGTACGACAAGAAAAATTATTTGAATGCTCTTTGTGACTGAGTGTACATAAGCGTATCATTACGCGAGCCTTTTATAAGATCGGTGTTTTACGGCTTTCCGAGCGTCTGAATTGATAAGTCTTTAGCCTTTTCGTCGATCTTTTAGGTATAATGATAGGGCAGAGCGTGGGTAAGGCAGAGAGTGAGCAGGCATGGCGAAGAGGGTCTTGTGAGACTCCTCTCACGCCTCGTGGCGGGGGTTCGAAGGGCGCGAGGAGAGGGGAGGAAGTGGCAGGAAAGAGATGTGGAGAAAGGACAGGGAGGAAGAAGAGGGAGAAAGGTGAGGAAGAGAGGGAGTAAGGATAGATGGAGAATAGAGAGGAAGTATGAGAGGGTGTGGAGTATGATAATACAATTTCCGAAGCTTAGTTTTTCTAGTCGGATTCCGATTCTGAACGTCGAGACCCATCTCATATTTTGTGATAATGACTATGAAAATACATAATTCAGAAATCATATGTAATTGTTTAACTCTTACACATAAGATTTATTATCTTTCATTACTTTAGTCATCCTTTAATTCACGACTAGTTTACTGAACTTTAAAATACATAACGGAAGATTTTTCTGAAGTACAAGTCGATTGCTTCGAAAACGCCATCAGTGTTTACTTTTTTGACGGATGTAAGTACGCAGAAGCCACAACAAATAACAGCAACGTTTTACATACAAATCATGTAGTGGTTAAACTCACTCTACTATATTCTCAAAAATCTGATGTGGCCACCACATGACTTTCTCCATATCTGTAATATTTCTAAAATTTCCAACTAGGTTACACAATAATAAATATTTTAAGAAACTGGGAGAAAATTTTAGAATTTACAAAAAACAGAAATAAACTCAAACCATAGCCTTCTGATATTGGATATAGCCACAACGCTCCAACAATTAAGAAAAAAAAGGAGGGTTACTAAGACGTAACTAAGCGTCAATTGTTAACAATAGTCGTCGGTAGGTGGCGTGGTGGTGGCAGCTAAAAATATAAGATACCTCTTAAAAAATGCATTATAGGGGAAAATGTCTCAAATAAAATTTGTAGAAAATTTAATTTCCTACAACTTTTATTCTGATATATTTTTAAATTTATCAAATATTAAAGCAAATATTTCAAAATAACGGATGTGACAAGAGTAAACACCCACTTCCGGTTGACCGATTTTTACTAAAAACTAACCAGTTCTTCAGAATTTTATAAACGTGTTAAATATAAAATTTCGTGTTAACCTGATTAATAGGTTTTGAGTTAGAGTACTCATAATAAAGCTATCACATACAGTCAAACACACACAGAGACATCATCGAGAAAATGGTCAAAAGGTGTTCCGGGGACCTCAAAACGTGTATTTCCGTTGAAATCTCGAAGTCGATTTTTTTCATGAATACATTACTTTCCCCTATACTACGTATATGGAGAAAGTAAATACTATTTCGTCTAAAACCAGCAGACGCTTCTAAATGTAGCCTTCGTTGCATAGCTAAATATCGCATCCATAAAATTAAAATAATTCGTCTAAATAGAAATCCCCTTCAGATTTTTCGGCTCCTAAAACAGAAAACATTTTTGATTTAATAAAATTTCAACTGATTTTTAAAAACTATTCTTCGTTTGAAATATTTTCATACGATTGCTCAACGGAGCAAAATAAAGTTGATTAATGGAGTAGAGCCTGATAAATAACCCAACCATAAGAAAAAATCGAATATAAATTCTTTTATGCGTGAGTTTATTATTGGTGCATCTATCGTACCGCGGATATCGAAAAAGGCCGCATTCGGTGAAAGCGCAACGTTCTTGGAGAGAAGAGACTTCGTGTGGCCCTCCGTCGATGCTATGGAAATGCCAAAGGGGATGGAGAAGTGACTTCCGGCGCCTTCCCCTCCACACAACTTTTCTTCCAAGTATGTCGTGAAAAGCTAAGCTTCCCATCGCATGGCTTTCCAGCGGCTGATGAATGCAACGCCCTTGGGACTTCCGACCCCTCGCTGCGCCAGACGTGGGTTGGCAGCGGAAGGGACGAAAGGGGACCCGGAAAAAAGACCTTTGGCCCAGTCGTCTTTCGTTTCGCTTTGATTGAGGCGATGCGGCGTCGCCGTCTCCGATGGGCTGCCTCTCGGCTGTGCGTCGAATCACTTAGTGAGATTTGTCTATGGCTTTGTGTGCCATATTATAAGATTGCTCTGCGGAGCAACTGAAAAGTTTTCGATGGGTCACTCAAGGCTGAACTCCCTAAGATGTCAGAACTGAAACTATACGACGGCCTAAAGGAAAACAGTTTTTCGGAAGAATCATTACCTCCTTGCCAACAGAAACCGTGTTTAGGCAACTTTTATTTAAAAACTGTTTGGTTTGGCGGCCTTGCGAAGTTAAATTTTAATTCAATATTGTTTCAGTTTAAATGAATTATTCGAATGATATAAAAATAAATAGCAGAATCTTTCTATATATAACACAGTTACCTATGCTCTTGCACCTTTTAGATATGTCAAACAACAACAAAATTTTACTATCGGTAGAAATGTCTAAGGTATCATAATTCTATCGGAAATTATTTAGTAATTCGAGTTGCATATTAAACGTGTCATTGTAGAAAATAAATGTGACCTTAAACATCCCACTTGCCGCCTTCCTGGATATACATCATCTGTGAACTGATTTTTTTACTCGGGATTATCGTAAAATCCAACAATCTCAACAAATTCTGTTCATTGCATTCTTTTGAATTGCTGAGGCGTTGCCGCCCACGCTTATGGAGTTATCTGAATCATGAGGTAATGTATAAAACATTTTTTACATTGATTGACCATAAAAGAAGACATCATACTTGTAAATTTCGACGGTAATCTATGTTTCTCGAGATTGTTAAATTATGTCCCTTATCCTGAAAGTGATCGATGAATTTCATATCTGCTCCTCAGCGCAATATACACTGCGATAATTATTGACGTAATATAAGAAAAAGCTCACTGAATAAGTGAACAAATCTTTTCCGCTTTTCATAAAGCACATAGCGATATAAAAATAATTGGAATATCGATATTTTGCTTTTCTGTTTTAGTATTTCGACCAATAATTTAATTATAATTTGTAACGTAAGGATTTAAAATCAAATTGATTAGGTGTGTGAATTACTCTCCATCAATATAGAGTTGAAATTCGTTTAATGTCGTTCTCGGTAAGAAGATGAGAGAGACCCCTCCCGTACGGCATTTTCCGAGAACAAATGGCACACGCCGTAATTCAGTTACTTTTCCCTACCGACGCCATATTGCCGTGAAAGCTTCGGAATTGGGCTCTGGAAGAGGTCTGAGGTTTGCGGTTGTTTCACGTCGAAGGTCTAGAATAAAGGAGAAGCGAGATCACTGGGAACTGGGAGAAAATGGGAAGCCTCGAAAATGGTATTTCCTGTTACAACACGCGAATTTGGTATTTTTACAGTATTTCGAATTAAAAGAACGCGTTGAAAGATATTTTACATTTCGAACATGAAATATTGCTCTTTTTGGTAAGAAATGCCTCTTGAGGGCAGTAGAGCAAAATTACGAAATTCTATTTGTTATAAAAAGTTCAACTTGGTAAATCTTCTCTTCGTGTCATAAATTGAAGGAGAGAGCAAATGTCAGTAATGAGGTCCGAAATGAGAGAGCAAATGTTTTGCTCATTTTTACTATTGTTAAATGAATTCATTTTAAAACAGTTTGATTTGCTTGCATTAAGATTTAACAATAGCATTCTCTCGGCATATATCACAATATAAGAAAAATTAATTTTTTTATCAGATTAAATATTGTTATCGTTACTTACCAAGGTAAAGATGCATTTCAGGCTGAATACAAACAATATCAAACAGTTATGAAATAGCTAAGTGTTGACCGAATGGTTTGATTAGAATAGAAACTGAAACCGTTTACTTTGTCAACTTTGCTCAATTTTTTTATAGATGAAGTATATATAAAAGACCCGATATTCGCCGATTTTATTATTATATATTACTATTACATTTGTTTGTGAGTTCGGTTATTTGCTGGTGGTCTCTTTGTGTGTGTATTTTTGGCTAATCAATCCCTTGGATTATTATAGCCATAGCTCCTTACACACCGAACACAATCACAATGGAGGAGGGAAGCCCGGTGCCGGCATTAGCCTACTCTTAACGAAGAGCACCAAGGGGGCCAACATCTTAACGTCCCTTCCTAAGGACGGAACGCTGACTTTGCGCGCCAATTTGTAGGCCATGTTACATTCGAGGCTTATAAATTCCTCAATCTGCAGTTTAACCTATGGTGATCAGATTTTCAGGGATCAAACCCGGGACACGAAGAAGAAAATCCGGGACATAACCGGGACACAGCCGGAAAAAAACTTGGGACCACATGTTGTTTTGTATTTTTGCTAGTTAAGTGCACATAAGTGCAAAATGAATGAATAACGCATATTTTGAATACTAATTTTATAAGTTCCAAGCTATAAAATACAAATATACTCCAATGAAAAACTGAACAATATTGAGTTTTACAAAATATAAAAAGTAAGCAATAATAATAATATTAATAATTATCATCTGTAATAGTTGACATAATAAACTCAAAATGAAATATGTAATTGTTTTTGTTTGCAACTGTCTGCTACAACAAAAGTGAACCAAACAAAAATACCTTGTTTTTAACTATTTACTCGATTTTATTTCGGAGCAGCTGAAAATGGCTGCGGAATACTTGTTTAAAGAGTGAATTTCAGACAATAGGCTTTTATTCTCCAGCAAGAAAGAATGCGAGCATTTTCTAATTCTTGTAAGATTTGATTCACCACAGAAGGCACGAGGACATTTTTTACAATAGCTACTATTTTAGAGCGAGCGCATGCAAACTTCTTACAATATAATGTTTTTATAAGAGATGATAAGTGGTCTGCTGATCTAAAACTTCGGTTGTGGGTAACCCTGTGAAACGCAAAGGTACCTTCCGCAGCGGCAAGCTGTAAATCCTGTCTCGGGAATCACAGGAACAATGAAGCTTGTAAGTTTTTGATGACAGCTCTTGAGAACCAGGGAACTTTTGTGTTTTTTGGGCCTTTAAATGATCCTGTCCTCCATGTCCAGTAGAAAACACACCACCACACACAGAACACTAAACTTTCTCTTTTTATAATAGGAAATTCCTTTTGTCATTAAACGAACACTTCCTTTTACCCATGACTTATATTAAAAAATTACTTTTCACTTATTCACTTCAGTTATTAACACAAATCGTGCATTGGCTGTAGTTTTAGTTGTCACTAAAATGTAAAGTGGACTACACAAATGATACTCTTATACTATTCTATAGTAGCCCACATCCGCTACTCATTACGAATTGTAACTGACGTGTTCAATCTCAGTAGCCAAAGTTTAAGTAATAGGGTCGAAATAATCTAATAGAAATTGATACAATGTGACTTACAGAAGGGGATAAAATTGTGACAATCAGACAAAGGCAATGTTGTCAGAGGCGAGTATTTTGGAACAACGAAGTTGAAACCCCGATGGAAATTTTATTACACAGTTTGTTTTAGATGTCTTAGGTGAATTTGCACAATACTAAGTGATTACATTCAAATACATTTATTATAATTGCTGATGTTGATATTTTGTACAACAAAAATGTACAATCAGGGATAAATATGTGTCCCGAAGAAGTTTGTTCGAGACAGCGGGACGTTAAGTCGAAATCCGGGACTGTCTCGGAATTTCCGATGCGTCTGGTCACCTTAGTTTAACCCGCAGAGTTATACGTAATTTTTGCTTACTGTGAATATGAATTGAAAATATTTTTATCTTTTTGTCTTTTTTCTCTTTATCTTTAAAGAAAGTTGAAAAGAAGGAAAATAGAATAAAAACTTCTATTATACTTAAATGACCGGTGGAAAACTTGGATCATTATTTGTTTTATTTTGAATGAATAGGTGCAGCAACGGTAGCTGTCATCCTCGGGTATTTCTTCCATCTAACACTTCAATTTTGAATTAGGCAATTTTTGATTTCACCCCATCACATTGAGATTACTAATTATTGTAACAATCCCATAGAATGTACATATCCATTGAGTAACTAGAAAGGCTTGCCTTGGAAATAAAGAATTAAGGTGATAAATCCGCTCTCTCGGGGGATTTGGTGAACTGTAACAAAACAAGGTTTTTACCTCGTGGTAACTTCCACGTTCCCAGTCGGTTAGACAGTGTTCATATTGCATGGGGTATAATTTTCACGTTGGGTGCTACTACCTGTAGGTGTAATGAGATTTGTTAGAATAAATACTAAATCATAAAAAATAGAAATGCATTCTATTATTTTTCTTTTCCCGATATTGTCTGATTTTATAGGATCTTTAATTAATTTTTTTCGTGAGATTTTTTTATTTTATTATAAAATTTTGAAGATTTATTTGTGTTTATATATCATGCGCTCAAAACTAGCAGTGGCCATCACTGACCGTAAACATTCGGCATACTATGAATCTATTAATGGAGTAGAGCTCGATCAAGATGAGTCACATGGCAGTCATCAATTTTTAATTTTTGCGTAAAACAATTATGGCTTTTTAAACTAATTTAAACTGCTAATCTTTTAGAGTTAGACTTAAGAAAAAATGAGTTTTACTTCTAGGAGTTATATAGTACATAAACTGTGCATTATACATTAGCAATATATTACCTCCACATCCATGTCATAGAAAGTTTTCTTTGAGCTAGAACTGATGTGTCTATATTATAGTGAAATATATAGGGTAGCGCGACTTTTGAATCATTCTGTAGTATATATAACATAGTTCTGTCTTTACTAAAAGATTCGGTGCTCGCATTTTAATGACATAATAATAACTTTTAATATTAATAACGAGTGTATACTACGGCGAAGATAATGTGAAGAAGAAAATCGACTCCTATGTCGGAATTTAATAAATACAGTTAATTTCTATCCTTTATTACTTTCTCCATATACGTAGTATAGACAAAATATTGTTTTCATGAAAAAATCGAACTCGAGATTTCAACGGAAATACACATTTTGAGGTCCCCTGAACACGTTTTGACCATTTTCTCGATGATGTCTGTGTGTGTGAGATAGCTTTTTGTGGGTGCTCTAACTCAAAAACTATTAATCAGGTCAACGCGAAATTTTGTTTAACATTTTTATAAAAGTCAGAAGAACTGATTAGTTTTTGGTAAAAATCAATCAACCGGAAGTGCGTGTTTACTCTTGTCACTTATCCGTTATTTTAAAATATTTGCTTTAATATTTGATAAATGTAAAAATATACTGGAATAAAAGTTGTAGAAAATTTAATTTTCTACAATCTTTGTTTGAAACATTTTTCCATATAATGCATTGTTTAAGAGATATCTTATATTTTTAGCTGCCACCACCACGCCACCTACCGAAGACTATTGTCAACAATTGACGCTTAGTTACGTCTTAGTAACGCTCCTTTTTGTTTTCTTAATTGTCAACCGGAAGTAAATATTGACAACGATCCCAGAGCCAGCAACATGTAATTTGCCATATAAATATGGAGAAAGTCATGTGTTGCCCACATCAGTTTATTTTTAGTTAACCTTCCTTTTAGTTTTCCTTTGTGCGGCACTCTATTTATTAAAATACGTCATAGGAGTTGATTCCTTTCTTTATATGACATCATTATTGAATGCATTAGAATTGAAAGTAGAAAATTAAAAGAATGCGCAAATTTTTACTGCAAAAAAAAGAAAATCGGCATTTAAACTACATTGAGCGGAATCCATCGCCTGCTCTAAGCAAGAGTACGACGCTATGCACGAGAACGCAAAAAACTGCAACTCCTTCCCTCTGTCGCGTCCCTCGCCACTCCTCCTCCGACCCTTCCATCTCTCCCTCACTCCCTTTTTTCTCTTCCTCTTTTCCCTCCCTTTTTCTCTTCCTCTTTTCCCTCCCTTTCTTCCCTCCCTTTCTTCCCTCACTTTCTTCCCTCACTTTCTTCCCTCACTTTCTTCCCTCCCTTTCTTCCCTCCCTTTCTCCTTTTCCTTCCCTTATCCGATTTCACCATCTTCGCCCATCTGTTCCTAAGATCCTTCCGACGACAACACCAGGGCGTGGGAACATTCTTCATTTAAATCCTTCTAAGGACGTTTTTTTATCGATCGCAATGGTAATATACCGTACCCGCGCGAGTGCACACACATGCAAGCACGCATATTTGTTTGTGTGTGCGTGTACATGCACAGACACGCATTAAAATCAATTTTCTAAAACGGTATTACTTGTGAAATATGAGGTTGATAGAAAAATATTTTAACATAAATTCGCGATGCTTTTTCTAAAAAATGTGTGACGTGCATTTTTTCCTCGTCGTTTTATTTCGCATATCACGAGGAATAATTAGGACGCAGCTTATTTAACTCGCCTTTTTTGTTCGCACATCCGCCGCACGAAGGCAATTTTCCGAGCGCTGGCAGCCGTAGAAATTACGATCAACTGACGCGCGAAATACTTTGCGCAATGTTTAGACGCGCTTTTTCATCTCACTGGAGCGAGGAAACGGCGAACAAAGAAAGAGCAGGAAGCGAATTTGTCTGAATCGCCTCTGCCCTTTACATTGCTGCGGCGATTCGCCATGATACTTCACGACTCGCGAAATTCTTCTTTTCGGCGCCCGTTCTTCATTTGCAAAAAATACTACAATTTAGTATCGTAGGTAAAATGTTGCAGCAATGGAAACCATGGCCGTAAATTAAATTAATTTCTTGTGAAGTTTAAATAAATTTTATTCTTTTCCTTGTTTCATGCATGACTTAATCCAGAAGCAGAGGCCACCTTTATCATGCTGGTTATTAATTACCAGCCCAATGGCTGAAATGTTCACATTTAAATTGTTTGCATTAAGCCAGCGGTTCACAATATTTTTACAGCCTTTCAAAGATAAACGGAATTTTGCGGAAACTTTCAACGCTGGTGTTCTAGATACAGTTGTCGTAACGCTTGGACGCATTCATTTTTTTTTACTACATCATTATCGTTGTATTAATGGAAAAGTTATTGCCGCGGCACCCAGTTTGGGAGCCATTTCTCTAAGCCATGAAAACATGAAAGACCCTATTTTAAAAATCTCTTAAATAAATTAATTGTATTACTTTTCCTAACAGTGCTCTAGTTTTCGTGTCATTGCAACCGTCTGACTGAAGTATGACTCTCGTGATGGCGATTGGAAATTTAAGCGTCGCTCCGACGGAAAGAAAGGAGAGAGAGATGCGCGGGGCGCTGTTCACGTTTAAAAGACTTTCATTAGACATGCCTGCTTTGCAGAAAGGAATGATTCTTAAATCATTTCTTAAGTCATGACTCATAATAAACTGTAATAAATGTATTATAACCAATCTCGTGTCGTCCGGGAACGTTTTAATCTGTGCAAATGCTATATATAGTCAAGAAAATTTTACTTTCATTTCGAACAGAGAAACCTGTTTTAGGAAAGTTTAGCGACCAATATGAGGATAAAACATGGACGCTTAAGAAAATTGGTGCAAAATAGTTGGAAAGCGTCGATATATAGAGAAGACTTAAAAAAAAAATTGGCAAAGAGAATAAAAAGTTAGAATTAAAAAAAATGGAGGAAATAATGATGATACAGCCGATTAGAAAGGCGAAAGATAAATGCACGAAGCGAAGAAAAACGGCGATATCGAAGACCTAGATCGAAGAAAACTCGAAGGCCGAAGCGAAAGATGCAGGAGGATCGAGAGAGAGAGAGACAGATGGCTTGCGATGGAGAGGAGGATCTTAAGAACTCGGACAAACCCGCAAAAACCGACCGGCTTAAGGAGAACCGCCACCAAAGTGAAGAATCGAGATGAGGAAAGTAATCGAGAGAGAAGGCTGGGAGGGACAGTATGTGCTCTGCTTCGAGGAACAACAATGCGCTCGTCCCTGACCTCATGAGCCAGTTGGACGCGCAGTGGCGCTGGTGCCTCCCTCTCTCGTCCGCTTCGTCGTCCTCTCCCGCCCTCCACCGCTCGCTCAGTCTGCTGCGCGTGCGGTGGCCGAGGTGAAAGTGCCGGCGACGGTCTCTACCCCGCGGATTCGGACGTTATTTCGCGATCTCTCTCCGCCCCTCCGTCGCCCGGACTCCGATGGAACGGGAAAGGTGAGTCCGAAAGTGAGGGGCGCTGCGAAGGAAAGAGAAAAACAAAAGAGGTGCGTTGGAAATGGGTCGGTGGGCTCCGAACGGGGTAGCGGAGGCGTTGTTGTTCGGTAGGGCCCCAGAGTCGAAAGAGGCTGCCGCGCGATCCCAAGACTCCTTAAACCTTCGGTGCTGTGGAATTTTCTTCCCTTCGGTGCGTAATGTCGACCCGTGTACTATTTGAGGTGCTATCGTTTTGGAGTTCGAGTCGTTGACAAAGGTGGCAATGGAGGATGACGTATTGTAGTTGAATTGAACGCTATGCCAGCTGTAGAGTTTTCATTCCCGTGCGTACGGAAGTATATGCCTTTTTTATAATCAAAGGGAAAAAGCATAAAATTATACGTGTGCCATTATTAGTTTTTGCCGTCACTGATGTACGGGCAGTTGTAGCAATTTCCCATAGCAGTTTTATTATACATATTGATTTTTTATTCGGTGGAGATTACATATATGTGTGTGAGTGTAAAGATGTGTATGCATGTGTTTGTATATATGTGTGTATATATATATATATACATTTATATATATACATTTATATATATATATATAAAGCCACGTGTGCCTCACTTTTCCCAAATATTAAGACAAACGAATGCGTTCGTAGACACGCGACGACTCGGTCATAAAAGTCACCACTTGGGCATATGCTTAATGAACTGAACGGATGACCGCGACCTAATCCACCGAGTCAAAAGCAAAACGAAAGCTTATCAGGTTATAAATATTACTATTCGAAACCTGAAAGAAAATAAAAACATTTACTATTCAATGATTATCCCCTTTCAGATTTGGAAGATAGATTGACCGTACTGGCCCCAGCGCCACTCCGTGTGAGCAAATAGTTCTGTAGTTGGCCGCAAGAGTGAGCAGCGTACTAACCAGGGAGTCAAGAGACAGTGGCTGGAAACCTATAAGGCGCCGTCTTCGGAGGCATCGACGAATTTCTGAAATAGAAGAAACAAATTTACCTCTATTATCATTGGTGGATCTTCAAGCGTGATTATGGCGGGGTAAGTATATTCATTTTAGCACAAAAATTGATGAAAACTAAATTAATTGTAATTTAAAAAAAATAGTGATATCGTATAACCATAACATGGCGTGCGTTATTCAAATCTGCTTCAATGAAAAGAACCGTGCGTGAAAAATGATACACTGTCAAGTCGATAATAACATTATATACTTGCTATAGAGTAAGCGGGGTATTGTGAAATGCCAGTTTTTTTAGTTTTTAAGCATGAATATTGTCCAAATTTTAAACTCGTAAGTATAGCTCAGCTAATTGCCTTTATATAAAGTAGCTATAAACAACGAATGCATGCCTTAAACAAATAATTTTTCGTGGAACTGAGGAAGGAAAAATTGGCTCTTTAAAAAAAATAGATGTTGTGTTGAATAGTGGACTTATTTATTATTCACATATCTGAATAGAGATGCTCGAGGAACATTATATCTCTTAGCTGCTACACATTTTCTTTTCGCGGACCATTGTGATAGCCTCGATCTCATTTGCTTGATCCCATTTCTTCATAACAGTAGTTTTCTTGGGGGCTCTAGGCATTAGTATATAGCGATAACAAACGTGCAGAATATGGTTCATGATCAAATATATAATTATTACTTTTGTTATTATTGTGGATATTATTGCAGTTTAGCATAATCTAGTATTCTAAATTACCTGTACTTTGCCGTTCAAACTCCCTCCACTGTTAACCTGTTATCAGAAATTATTTTACTAAGCATGCTTTGAAAACCTTCATTCGTGACGATTAGAAAAATCGTTGCCATAGTAATGCCAATCAAGAAACGTAAAAATATTCAGTAAATTGGGATGTATCGTACAAAGTGCATTTTTTATTTTTCAACTAGCATTAGATTAGATTGCATTTAATCCTGTATTATGAGAAATTATATGAATAACAGATTCACGATATTGTATTCTTGTAGGGTCCCGTTTGTTGAAGGGCTGTTCTCAATCAATTTTGAGTTTAATACATATTGATCAATTAAGTCATTTAAAGTTATTTATATAAAATTAAACAAAACGAAAAAAGACCTGGATTGGCGAGCATTCATTATTCTCAGTACTCATATTCAAGGTTGATCACAAGAACTGACAAACCGACATTGAAACGATCCTGCAAATGCAAGATTTCTTTGTGTGGCATTCCTCTTCTTCTCTTTACTTGTTATAGAATTTTATATTACGACAGCAGAGACCGTTGAGCAATAAACGAAAAATAACTTGGCTCTTTTGTAACTTTACTCAAACATCGAAATCGGTAAAATAATCAATGAGAAAAGTCACAAGTTAATCGTATGTTCTTTATATCTCCACTATTACAGCTAATGGGGCGTTTTTATGACTGCGCTATAAAAATTTGAACATTCCAGTTATATTTTTAGTAAAAAGTGGCGAAGATTTATGATGCCGTTACGCTGCCAGAGTAGTTTTCACTCCGAGTCATTATGACTCGGGAACTGACGCGCCGGCGAGTCTCCGGGTTTAGAGTCATTTCACGTGTAGCAATAGCTACGTACCGTGCCTATCGCCTCAAAAGCAAATCAACGCTATAATATGGAATTGTCGACGACGACGCAAAAATAAATATTGTCAATGAGTTCATCCTATAAATTCAAAACAAGCATTTGGTCACTTATCTAAATATTTAATAAAACCCTTTTATTCTCTTGGTCATTCTGTCCGTAACGCTCAATATCTCAGTCGTTTCTTCAGCCAGTTCAACCAAACTTGGCAGGATTTCTATACTATAATTTTATAACAAAATGTTCTATTTTTTATATTGTTTGATTGACAAGCCCGTTTTGAATAGCATTGTGAACAAATAGCCATCTCAAAAAACAAATATATTTTATGATCAGTATAGATTTTTTTAAAAGTTAATATCATTGATTTCAAGTGGAATTCGTAAATCGAATAAAAATTATTGGTCCTGAAGAACGTTTAGCTATCTGAATAAGGTGAGAGAAATAATTTATTTATCATAATAATAATTTATAATAATAATTATTTATTTATAATATTCTTTATATATGATCATAAGTTTTTAATTGTCAACAATGTGGCAGCATTGTTTGATGACGAGAGCTTCCTTCGGATTTTTTCGGCGAATGTCAATACTATCCAGGTGTTTCATCAATGGCAACAAACTCATCTTTAAAAAGTTTCCGAGTCCTCCACTCTGCAGAAACCCAACCAAACTAGTCCAATGACTCGCTATGGCAAGGCGCGGGACAACCGTGACTCTAGTACCCGAGTCCTTCCGTGCGAACAGATTCAATTGTTGTCCATATAAAACCCATTCCGAGGCCTTGGGCGAGTCCTGGAAAGTCGGTCTCGACTCTGCGAGTGTGACGCCGTTATTCCCATCAGAGAACAGAAGGGGTGCAGCCGTTCTTTGGCATTACGAAATTTCTGTTTCAACGCATTGGTCCAAAATCTTCACGTTTCCATGCGTAGCATTATCGCCCGCCGACGCGTCTCTTCCTTGCTCAATAATCTCCAATCCAAGATCCAAATTCCGACCAAACCGCGTTAATGCGATCCACAATCCGCGCTATATGAATTTTTGGTGTTTGAAAACCTGCCGTGCTGTATCGAATCCGTGTTATAAGTGAGCCAGTTTTTCGTTAGTAGTGTTAAGAGCTTTTAGAATCAGATTACAAACCACGTCGACCATATCTAGCGATTGTGGATATCGGGGGATTACGTATGTTTTCTATCATTTTCCGGCACGTTCTCATTCCATTAGCGTGACCGATCTCTCTCACGTTCTTCTTCATAAAATAGCATTCTACTTCATCACTCTTTGTTCTCTTTCCTGTAATTTTTTGTTGCTGTCTTTGGGAAAAGTGGGAAACTTTTTAGCACTTTATATCAAACATTGTTTGTACAAGAAAACACCCTGCTCCTTCAATGGCTGAGTGAGTAAGCTGAAGATGAAGTGTTTTACTTCCAAAATAATATAAAAAGACTGAGTGGTGAGGTGGGTGAGCTTTTAGAAAATACTGCATCTTCTGATCAAATCGCAATAAAAGATCCCGTTTTTTTCTATGATTTAATTTGTACTTGTTATTTTGCTAAAATTTGGACTCCAAATATGAATAAAATGACATTAAAATGACATTATTACTCTAATGCAAAATAATAATACAGTAAGTGCTATAGGTTTCTGATAGTATCAGTTTATTTTGGCATATGTATTTCCGTCGATGATTCTTTCTCTCCGCCATCTACGGTTTTCACTTGTCTTCATTAAGAAAAGATTCAGGATCGCAGCCTGTTGAATTTTGCTTCACATTTTTATTTACGAGACGCCTCGTGTTCTTTCGCAATCCGTCAAAACGCTCTTGGTTCTTGCGATTGTGATGTTCTGTGATGCGATTCATCAGGTACGAGAAATATTGTAACGTGAACTGTACTCAAGACGAGAACACGAGCCCTTGGAGGTTTAGAATAATATACAAAATTACAATTAAAAAATTCAGTTCAGGGACATTATTAAAATCGTCTTGCGGCACTGCGTTTTGCAGTAGAGAACTTCCGCGTCACATGGAGTATTCTAAGTGAACTTAAACCGCGTCTTGGTGAATTTGCATCTTCTGGAATGGTGCTTAGTGATTATTTACTGCAACCTGAATATTATATGCTATAGATATGTTAAGACTGTATTTAGCAACTGGAAACAAAATATAAACCAAAAACGAAGCGTAATCATTCAAAATTTGCTATCAGATCCTCATCCATTGGATGATAACGTTTTCGCTACTCACGAGATACCAAGTTTTGATTTTAATTGTAATCAGATTTAGTTTCGATTATAAGGGACAATAATATGTCTTAAATTTTCCGCAAGTTACCCGATATTATATCATTAGAAATTGCGTCAAACAGTCTTGATAGTAAGTACATGTTCATAGTGACGAAAACGAATTTAAAATCGAATTTTCAATATGTCATTAACTTAAAATTACGATGTATTATAACCTCTTATCTGATGTAATTTGAAAGTTTTATGAATGGAATCGTTAATTTCTATATTTATTAGCCTTATTCTGTAATAATTGATTGCACTATACTGATACGTTTAATGGATATTACTTGCATAGACAGATGCATTTTTATGGTTCACTGAAGTCATACAAAATGTTCTCCAATTAATTGATTGAACCAAGTCGAAAACGTCGGTCATCTAGGAAGTATTTTACTATTGGTGGTGAATTTATTAACAACGGTCTGTGCATTTAAGATATACGAATTACAACGACGCGTCGTTGTAATTCGTATATCGCGAGGGTTCTCATGACGTCGCGACGTCATGAAAACCCTCGCGGACAAACGCTACGCAAGTTTTAAAATCTAATTATGACATGTGAACAAAAATCTGAGAAATTACGGCAAGGTTCAGTTTTTCAATATTAGTTTATTTGTGCATGCGGACACTAGTTAATTTTAAATATTTAAATAAATTAAAAATTTTTTGTTGGCGATGAAGTTAAAGAGCTTTGTTTTTGCAATTTTTTAATGTTAAAATTTTATTAGTCTAAATGTTATCACAATGTTATTTATAAGCTGTGTATGCGCGAATGAAAATGCTTGGTGAGGTAGCGTTCACTCACTCTGTAATCCTAGAACTACTAACGATTTTCACTACCATGGACTACCGGGGGGGCTCAGAGGCCCACCATCTAAAATACAATAAAAATTCATAGTAATGTTTCAAACCTATTGTTATAAATTTAAAAACATCATAGGAATACAGCTATACAATTTTAGTAATTTATTTGAGATTATACCTAAAGACAAATATTTACATTAGAACAATTCTTTTACATTCTTCCTCATTATGTTTTCAAGATCATATTAATATTGCAGTAAGATTGTATTTACAGAAATAATAACAAATTGATTAGAAAAATGATTTAATCTGATTCATCTGACACAACAGTTGAAACAAATAGCGCGCTTCACACTGTGCTTTCAGCGAATACGGTTCCCTATAAGTTAGGCTACCTGCGTGTCAAGGCATGCAGCCAATGACTAAATAATTTGCAGAAAATTTAAATATGAATACATAGATGAGAAACTTCGGATAATTATTTTACATAAGTCTCTGCATAATGTAAAAAAATATCCAGACTTTCACTTTGTTTACAAAAGAGAAACATACGATAAAACAAGTTGTGGGCCTCGGAGGCCCCCCCTTGGTAGTTCTAGGGTTAAGTATATATACTCTAATGCGAAAAGTGGAAGCTTGCTCATTTGTTAGAAACTTCAACGTCAAATCATTAAAATATTTTAGTTGGATTACAAAGTAATTAAACGATATAAATTGCCGGTTCTCCAATCGAGAAGTGACTTTGTTTCGGTTTCAAGTAATTGAAAACGGTTTAACAATTTCAGTTACAAAATAAGTTATAATAAGAAATTTCTTTTCTGTGGCCTCGACTGAATAACAATAAAACAGTAATATTCTTTCGTTCCGAATAGTTCCAAATGTACCACAGCACACAGGTTGCGAAGCTCTGATTTAGGACATATCGTCACCTTAAACACACACACACACACACTCTCTCTTACCACGAGGGTCTCACCGATTTCACGAGAGAGAGAGAGAGAAATAGAGAGAGAGAAATATCGCGCAGTCGTCACATTGCAGTACGGAAGGTCGTTAAACCTCCTCATCCTAGCTTCTATCATTCTCCTCCTGCCCCTCTTCTCGCCCCTTCTATACCCCTCTCCTCCTCCGTACCCCTTTCATCGTGGATGTCGGCCGTCCTCCCGACCACTATGGGAACCCACAAGAGAAGTTTAGTCTCGTATTTCCACCCCTTCCAACGCCATATTCCAGGGATCGGGGGCTCACGGATAAATGGACTCTCCGAGGCGTGGCGAGGAAGAACCCATCGGGTGGTGGCTATAGTCAAGTGGAAAGGGAGGAAGCAAAGAGGGGGGCAAAGAGGGGGCAAAGAAAGAGGGGGGCGGCGGGGGCGTGGGAGAGGCTCGGCGTCGCTTTCCGACCGAGTGGGGGAGAGGGGGGGGCGCATAGCCGCTGCCATCATCGCAGGCGATCGATGCTCGTTTCTTTGTGCTTCGAATCGCGGACTGAGTGAGCGAGCGAGCGAGTGAGTGAGTGAGTGAGGGGGTGAATGGAAGAAAGGGAGGGGAGGAAGTGAACCTCCTCCTTCCCTCCCTTTCCTTTCTCCCCTCTCTCCCTCCCCACCCTCCTCCTCCCTCCGCTTCCCACTCTATAGTGGGAGACTTCCCACCAAACCTCCCTCCGCACCCCAAAACCCGCTCCCTTTACGCGCCCGCGGGCGTCCCTTCAGCCCCCCCCCCCCAACCCTCTCCGCGCCCCTAAATCGCCTCTGGCCGAGTGTGAAATGCCCTCTTCATCTCTCCATCCCTATCCCTCGCCACTTCGTTCGCACCGTGTGTTTTATTTCGTTTTATATTCTTTGCTGAATTATGCCCTCTATTTGAGACTATATGATGAGAGGTTTATTAGTAACTAACGCAGAATTTTAATGGGTAATTTTTCTATCGATTTCTTAAATTGAAAATTCAGCCGAGTTACGTAGTTCTCTTTGCGCGATTAACTTTCGTGTTCTTTATTTCGTTACTAAAAACTAGGTGTTTATGTTCTAAAATGGCGTCAATTGTTCGTAAAATTGTCTTTGTTAATTTCGTTTAAAATTCACCTCTTGATGCAATATTCTGTTGATCGATTATTTTTCGTAATGAAACAGTTAATCAATCCATTGTTTTTGACAAAATAACTTATTTATCAAAATGACTCCGTAATTCCAATTATATCTTTTTCTTTTTCACTCACTTTGCTTAATGCCTTGATTTGACAGAAATATTACAAATATATGTTTATCACATTGTGCTTGATAGTTAGAAAATAAATTACATTTATTCCATTTATTTCAATGTTAAAAAAAAACTCAAAACGAAATTTTAGAGATAGATTGCATTCCCAGGCTGGCTTTAGAATGAAACCGACATATTCTTCCATCACTACGGCAACCTTTGAGCGATTTTTTTAATGGAGTGCAGTAGTGGCTATTAAGCAAAATTCTACTATTATTAACAGTGAGGATGCATGAATATTATAATGTATAATAAATGTTACAATATAAATTTTTTAAATATTGCCTTCACATATTACACCTTTTAATAAGTTTCAGAATGGGTGATCCTGTCTATATCTTTCAGCATTCACACATCATGATTCCCCCAAATCTTTAATGCGAAAGTTGCTGGTTATATTCCAACATTGTACCTTAATGCTTTACTTCTATTTAGACGAGAGACTAAGTAGAAATATTTTTACTTGGCTATTTTAAATGAGATTTTAATCGCCATACTCGGAAGTGAGACGTATGTGTGAACAAAAGAATGGATTCTATCTCTACCCCAAAAAGTAATTGAATCCATTGAAAATTACATCATAAATTATCCTTAAATCTGAAATTATGCTCTGCATTTATCCCAAGTTCAAATTATCCTGTGTATGCCTTAGAATGAACAATTTATTTAGAGAGACTGCGAGATTGACGTTTTTTACACCCATTACTTGTTCGTGATATCAGGTTAACATTAAGACTCAACTAAATGTCTCTCGTTTTCAAGTTATGGAGTTCGTATTAACTGATAAATTCATCATAATCATACATTTAGCATTATGTTTTTAACAATTTATGATTCGACCGTTCTATCGTCATCGGTATATCACTGAAGCAGATAATTCTCTCAAATATATTTTTAATAATACCAGGAATGGATAACCTATCGAAACTCCGAACCGCATACTATAACAGCCAAAAATTTGTGAGTCGCAAGACTCACACAAACATTGACAAATCAATTAATATGCATTAAACACGGCCTTTATTTGAAGCAACGCAGAAAGAATGCATGTTTTCGCAAAACCAGTGGTTGACAAACTGCGGCTCGTGAACGCATACAACGTCAAATTTGCTCTTAACTTCATTTACCGAAAGTTCACGTTTACTGATAACAACGTTCTGAAAAAGTAATTGAAATTTTTAAATCAGAAACTCTTCTGGTATTGGTTTTTATAATGAGTCGAAAAAAATCGGCTCTTCTTGTTAATTCGTTTTCAGTAAGCACTTAGGAGGCAAAGTAACTTCTCAATGCAAAATCATATAATTGAGTTCATAACTGATTCACTTGCGGTATATCACAGCTTAACAATGTCATCACTTCCGGTTTCCGTTTCATTCGATGGGTCCATTGCTTTCCTGTCGTCCACTTCCTGTTTCCTTCACCTCATCTATCGTTGTAAAATTCACAATCCCTCAACCTCTAATATAAGACTACACATACCTATAACATGTGAAACTCATTTGTTAGATGTGAAAAATAAATATTTTATTAGGAAATAAAAGACTAGACTCTAATCCAGGTTTACAAGAGGTCCTCGCTAATGCATTTTACGTTAACTTTTTTTCGATCTGGAAAGGATATAACGGAGCAGAAATTCTCATAGGAAAAGATCCACCGTACTCTGCCATCTTCTGCAGTTCAGTGTAGCGAATATCCAAGTGTATATATCACTAGTGTAAATAGGTTTGCAGAGAATCCCTCCGTGAATACTGAAAATCGCGAAAGTAGAATGATACTCCATATTTGGTCTATATTCTTCCCCTTTAAACTTCCTTATTCTATCAATCCAATCTTCCGAGACTGTGAATATAATATTAAAACTCAATCCACGTTTCTCACTCATATGATATATGCTCCATCCCCAAATAGTTTGGTTTATCTGATTGCGATATATTTTGCTAACCATTTCCTTCTTTTGCTCATTCTGTTTCGGATCATACCTCCTCAGAGCGTCCGCTGTCTCGATTCAGCGTTGGTTCGAATGATTTGTCCCAACCTTTCTCTATCTATCTCCAATTCGAAAACAGCATTTATTTTCATCCCTATGGAGGAACTAGGCACGAGTCACACATTAGTGTTCTCTGCAAAAAGCAGAGGAATCATGAGAACACAACGCTTATAAATAGGGTATGGATTTTTCGGGTTTAAAAAAATTTCATTCGGACGGTAAATATCGGGTTTTATTATTTTCCTTTTCATTCGGGTTAAAATCGAGTAAAAATAAGTTACATTTTTTCGAGGTTTTTAAAAAAGTTCAATCTCGGTTAATTTTCGGGTTTTATTATTTTGTAATTTGTATAAAATGATTTTTAAATAAAAATATTGTTTAAAAATTAAAAAGTTTGATCAACAATCAAAACTTTTTACTATGCTTTAAGTATGGCTGAGAGTGTGAGGACTTGTGTTAAACGCCTTCAGGTGGAGAGGAACACCTCGCAGGCTGCACAAATATGTTGCTTCCCGCTCAACCTCTTTTGAAAACACACCAGTGAAATAATTTTTCTTTCGTAGTGTTTTGAACTAACAATCACTTCGGCTCTTTCTTTCCTTATCCTATCAAATACCTAACAGCGACTAGCTAAGGCACATCCTTCACTATTCGTGACACCAGCAAACCAAAGAGATTCAGATTGTGTTACAAAGTACGCTTACGAATAAATTGTTTACAAAGAGAATAAACAGACTGATCACTAACATCTCGGACTGCACTCAGACGTCTACAAGCGCCAGAATAGAAATTCTGTGACCAAATCTAAAAAACTTGCGTTTAAAGAAAACTAATAATTTCGGGTTTTGCCCAAAATTTAAAAAAGGCAATCGGAGGGTGAAAATCGGGCAAAACCATAAAAATCCGTACCCTAGTTATAAAGCTGTATCGGTCACCTGATGAAAGCTTTGATTCCTTTCCCTTAATTCACCTTACGCGTTTTCCCTTCCCCGCCACTTTCCTCCCTACCTAACCTCGTGCCTCTTTACTCCTCCCTCCCTCTCTTCCTCCCTCCCTCTTCCCCCTCTCTCCCTCCCTCTTCCCCCCTCTCTCCCTCCCTCTTCCCCCTTTCTCTCTCGTATCCTGCAACTGCGAAAGTAATCAATTTACCCTCTCTCAAAATTTCATCGGCGAATTGGAAATTCGAGAGGAGGACTCACTCTCTTACACTCCAAGAGCTATCCAAACTACTCTCGTGCCTTCTCTATTTCTCCCTCTCTCTTTCCCTCTCTTTCTCTCTTTCCCTCTCTTTCTCTCTTTCCCTCTCTTTCTCTTTCCCTCTCCTCTCTTTCGCTCTATTTCTCTTTCCCTCTCCTCTCTTTCCCTCTCTTTCTCTCTTTCCCTCTATTTCTCTCTCTTTCCCTCTCTTTCTCTCTTTCCCCCTCTCTTTCCCGCTCTCTTTCCATCTCTCTCTCTTCCTCTCTCTCTTTCGCCCCTCTCTCTTTCTCTCTTTCCCACTCTCTCTCTTCCTCTCTTTCCGTCCCTTTCCCCCCTCTCTCTTCATCTCTTTCCCTCCTCTCTCTCTTCCTCTCTCTCTTTCTCTCTCTCTTCCTCTCTTCCCCTCTCTCTTCCTCTCTTTCCGTCTCTTTCCCCTCTCTCTCTTCCTCTTTTTCCCTCTCTTTCCCCCTCTCTCTCTTCCTCTCTTTTTCTCTTTCTCCCTCTCTCTCTTCCTCTCTCTCTTTCTCTCTCTCTTCCTCTCTTCCCCTCTCTCTTCCTCTCTTTCCGTCTCTTTCCCCTCTCTCTCTCTTCCTCTCTTTCCCCCCTCTCTCTTCCTCTCTTTCCCTCTCTTTCCCCTCTCTCTCTCTTCCTCTCTTTCCCCCCTCTCTCTTCCTCTCTTTCCCTCTCTTTCTCCCTTCCTCTCACTCTCTCTTCCTCTCTCTCTTCCTCTCTCTCCCTTTCGTCGCTGGGGGAGAAGGACGTTTCAATCGCAATCACTTTGATTGGATGTGCTGTTCGCGTGAGATCGCTGCGTTTTTCTTTACTCTCCCGTTTGCTTTGAATCGTCTTCAGTGGTATCCGACGCATTTTGTGATGGCGTACCCGCTTTCATTGATCGCGTATTCCCTGGTGTATTTTAAAGTTGCGTTTATATATAAATTTTGTACGAATGCTACTTTAAAAATAATTAATAACTATCATTATCTACGGTGCTTTGTGAAGCTATTCGTATGTGTAGCTTGATAGATTCTGAATCGGAAGTCTAGTATGAACGCGTAGTGAGGTCATGTCGTGGCGTACCCTTAAAGGCACTCGACGAACCTCAAATGGCATGCTCACTCTGATCCATTATCCATGCAGCAGGCACGAATTTTACTTTCTTTTCCTTGTCGAATTGAAAGTTGAGTTTGGTTTTTACTTTTAATTTTTCCTTCGAATAGTTATGCGAAATTCGGCGAATAGTAACCTAGAATATGCTTCATTTGGAATATTATGGATGTACATTATTTTGCGGGATAACATTCGTTCCGAGTCTAGGTAAATGTAAAAAAAGAAATATTTTAACATCTTACAGATAAAACTGTCTGTTTAGCGAATGAAAATTTCATTTGCTGATAATACCATGAGTGAAACTTGGCCAACTGCAATAGAAAAGTAATTAAGACTTTTCAGAAATCGAGATAGGGTTTGGAATCGCCTTACCATCATTGGGATAATGTGGAATATTTTACATGCGAAATGAAGAAAGTTGATTTTGTAGATCTTAATCCCTCGTGTGACCTTTAGATGGGGGCGCGCGTGGGCGTGCTCCTCCCGAAATAACTGCCATCCCTTCTTCCCTTATCGTGGTGTCCTCCCACGCATCGCCCTCCCTCTGCTTCTTCTGACACGCACCTTCCCTTCCCCTTCGCTGTCCTCTTCTCCCCCTCGAGTGAGGCGTCCATTTTTCATAATTTTGCATCCTGGGAAGCAGAATGCGCTTCAAAGATCACTTTGGGACACTTTTTCCGCTCAGCGTCGTCGCTGGGATCGCGTGCTTCGTAGAAACACCCTTTCATTTCAACTGGCTCCAGTGTGCCATGTTATCCGATTTATTTTCAGCGCAAGAAGTGAACATTCGCCTTGCAAAGGACCTTATATTTTTTACTATAGACGTATTAAGCTCTTTTCACATTTGGAAAAATTTGGCCTATATATGTTAAATCCAAGATATCCAAAATTAATTTGTTGTGCGAGAGAAAACGCCGTTGTCTCCTTAAAAGGTTTTTTATTGATGCGGCAGATTAAAAATTTTATTACAAACTCAGCCAGTCCTCTTTCGTGGACTTAGAGCTGATGTTTGTAGTGATTTTAATACGAAATTCGCCTCCGTATACATGACCCGTTTTGCAGTTGCTGTGGCACAGATGACGCACTCAGACCATTGCTTACACCGTATTCGTCGAAGTTTTCATCTTTTTTCACATATTTCCTCCTTTTCTCGATGGTATCGATGCTGTTTCGTTGCTTCCAAAAATCTCTTCTTTGTTTGCAACATCTCTTTGTTGCCTCATGCGAAGGAGGCATGCATCGCCACGACCGCCAGTCCGGGGCCCGAAAGGGAAATCCAGGGCCCTGGTGCTTCTCATGTTCCCTGGCCCCTTAACATTCCTTTTTCACGCCACAATGTTCTTTATAATTTTCCGCTGTCAAGATTCACCAGTCGAATTCTTCAACTTCTCCATTGTCTATCAAAGCTTAATCATTATAAGTGGATGTTTTAATGCACACCGAGATTTAAAACTTCGTACACTTACTAATGGGACCATGAGGATGTGCACCTCTGGGCCAGAATTTCTATTTTTGGTGGGAGGGGGGAAATGGAGAGGGGTGCCATTTCCCATAAGATAACACGTAAAAATAGTTTTCGACTACAGGTATTTACTATCAAATAAAAATTAGAAAGAAATGATCTACGATCTTCGGACCTGTACCGTTTTAAAGAAAAATAAATAACCTTTTTATTGTTATCATCACATTTTGCCTACGATACAAAATTGCTCAAGTTCTACGTTTAAATTATATTTATTTGAAAATTTTAAGCTTTTTAACGATATGTTGCCTTGCCGACCGTGTCATTGTGAAACCTAAAGATTGTATTGTCCTTAATCCTTAAATATGTGGAAGGAATGTGTGCTTTGAGTGCTTTAATTCGAGAAAGAGAAGGAGAGAGAGAAAGAATTAAAGGATAGAGAGAGAGAAAGAAAGACAAAATTAAATGTTCCATAAATCTAAAATTTTTAAGAGATTGTGGGTTTGTGCAAAATAAAGTCATACTTCCCGAATTGCTGCAGATACCAAATTTTGAATAAACAATCCAACCACTAAAATTAGCTGAATACGCTAATTTTTTATGTAAAAGGTTTACATAATTACAATAATTATTGACTGGCGAGGTGTTATTAATTGTCGAAGGTTATATTGGAAGAAAGAACTTGCATTATTAATTTGCCCGTGGATACATGGGAAAGGTTATCTTATCACACTATAATTTGTTTTCGTATGTATTTGAAATGATCGTCAAAGTTCTGACTCATATGTTTATATTCAAATGCCTCACTTGGCGCGCATCCGTCTTCCTCCCATTTCTCTCCTCTCCTTTTCCCCTTCTCCTTTCTTCCCCCTTCTTTCTCCCCTTCTCCTTTCTTCCCCCTTCTCCTTTATCTCCTTTCTTCTCGTATTTTCTATCTTCCACTCTCTCCTTTTTCCTTTCTTATCGTCTTCTCATTTCTTCCACTCTCTCTTTTCATCCACCTTCTCCTTTCTCCCCTCTCTACATTCTTCCCCTCTCTCCTTTCTCCCCTTCTCCTATCTTCCACCCTCTCCTTTCTTCCCCATCTCCTTTCTCTCCTCCTTTTTTCTCCCCTCTACTTTCTCCCCCTTCCCTTTCTTCCCTCCTCCACCTTGAAACGGCGCCCCAATGGCACCACCTGCCCACTCCACTCCTCCTCCGCACCTTATCTCGATTTCCCTCAAATCACACTCGCGACCTCGGACAAGAGAACATATCTTGCCTCCATTCGTCCTTCACTTCCACCTTCGAAGGCAAAGGTCCTCGCGTGGCACTTCTGATTTGAGAAAGATCGTTATTCTGACGGAGTTCTATGTGGCATAATTGGACGGAGAATAATTTTTTATCTGCGTTCTTTTGTCTCGACTGGTGAGAAGCGACACCTCAAGGAATTCGACACCAGAAATATTTTTAACTTGCCCTTTGTTTTGGATCCATTTCTTCGATTTTATGGCGTAAATTAGGCTTTCGAGCCGCTATGTTATTCGTGTTGAAAACCGGGATACAACCTCCGATGACGTCGAGAGACATTACGATTCGAGCAATATGTCGAGAACTCTCACATTGACTGGAACCCCCGAATGCGCAGACTCAAAATTATTCGTGATAAAATATTTAATCGACGTTTGGCATTTCCTCCTTCGATCTCGGTGTGATAATATTTATGGGAATTACGGTTTTCATTAATATATATTCCCACATTATATCTAGGAGAAATGATGGATGATTTTCTACTTCTAACTAGATCATCGATGACATAAAATTGTATAAGATATTTCTCGTTCCTTTTTTTTAAATCGACATGCAAAATTGCTTTTTGGATGGTCTAGGAATAAAATCTTAGTAACATGGCGTCATACTAAAACATTAAATATTAACAGATTACGCCAAACTCCGATCTAGTACTATCTGATATACCTTTATTCAGAATCTGCGTAAGCCTACGAACAAATCTTCCATTGCCACGTACACGACAGAAGTACTATCTAGATTTTACATTCAGAGCGTCAACATCCGCAAAGAGTGAACAGTCGTTTTAAATCGGAGCTTAGCTGTAATTATTGAGCGCACCATGTGTATAGTGGCCAATATTTTTTCCACTTAAATCAGCGCGAGTGGAAATTCTGGAGAGGATGAGAAATCCATTGGCAGTGCGAAGCACTATGCTCGGTGGCCATCCTGTCTAGGTACGTCGATCGTCTTTGTCATTGGTTCGAAACCTTTTCAACGTGGCGAGCACAAAGTTACTATCAAGAACATACAGCGAGCACCAGTATGCTTTTATAAAAATAGCAATGATCATAAATAAAATCAAGCCAATCTCAGAATAATTAAAAATGTCCTTTCGTACGTTTAGAAAGAAAACAGGCGAACTAATTAAATTACTGGTGCTGGGAAAGTGGATTTTAAGCGTCGTAAAAGTAAGATTTAGAAAGAGCGCGGTGGTGCTCGCGAGCACCAGGTTGCGCACCCCTGGTCTCAATCGTACACCTACGTGTGAATTAAAAATCCGGACGTAATCATTCGTTTTCAAATAAATTAAAATTCTTCCTTTCCAAGCAACGTTGAGTCCGCTTCCGTGCTAGATTAAATGAACGCGTTGAGAGTGCGATTCCCAATTGGGGACGCGAGGGACGTCGCACGTGTTCCAAAATCGAGGGATCGGGGTTCGCATGGAGTGGGGCGAGGGTGTAGGAGGATTGGGGGAAGGGGGGCGTTAGGAGAGGGGGGCGTGGCGGTCCCCTCACCCTCCTATTGCCCCCTTCCTTCCTCTCACGCCACCCCCTCCCCTGCCACTGCTGTTGTGCGCTCGAGGTGTTTTTCGTATGCGTACGACCAATCGAGGCGACCCCGATGGCCCTGGGATCTCGAACATGCGATTCACGGGGGTTATTTATGCAGCCCGCGAAGTAAGTTATTTTATATCCAACTCAAATTTATATCTTGTAAAATATTTCACGCAAATCTTTGTAAGTAATCTAAAAAAATGTGTATAAAATTATCACTTTCAAAATATCCATAACTTATAGCTCATTCCCATTTACGACACCATGCACAGTTGGTGTACCGAAGAATGTTCTTCCAGTTACCAGCACGTTTTCAGCCGCCATCTAAAAGGCCTAGCCCGCGACGCCGAATCTAGTACGTTTGGTAATGAATGGGTTTAAGGGTGCATCGGAAGGGGATGCATCAGCCTATAGTGGAAGGGGAAAGAGGATGTACAGAGATAATGAGAGTGTGAGGATTGGTAAAGCCTTTAAAATGGAATGCGGCCCACGGATTTGGTGCGGTACCATCGCGCGAAACGATGCGAGTTTGAAACCCCTGCTTCAGCCGAATAAAAAACATCCCCTTTTCTTGCTCTCTCTCCCTTCCACACACAAACACGCAGCGAACGAACTCGTACCCCCGTGACTCACGGCCTGGGCTTAGCGTCGACGGATTCTTCGCCATCTATCGGTTGGCGCGGAGGGAAAACGTGGCTCGGCGAATCTCGGTCCTCTCCGCCGATTCTCGGGCTCGCCTCCTCCCGCGGTCTTCCTTCCCCGGCCGACGCCCTCTGCCCCCGCCTCCTCTACCCCTCTCGGAGACGGCGGCGGCGGGGAGTCTGCGTGTGAGCTGCGTGTGCCCCGGGAGTGTGTGTGTAGCGCCCGGAGGGAGAGACGCCGAGCGAGAGAAAGAGAGAGGGGTGGTGACCAACAGTACCGCCACCATCACGGGAGCAGGAAGGACCGCCACAAAGTATCCCTATCTCTCGGTGCGCCTCCCTCGGACGAGCCTCCGGTCTGGTGCGGGGATTCCGCCGGATGCCGCTCTTCTGGCGTCGGAGGGACGTCTGCTCCACCCACGGCGGGGGATGAGAAAGGGAGGAACCCGGAGGCGACGAGGCGGGCGATAGCGGTGCTGGTGGCGAGCGCACCCACGGCAGTCGAACAGGTGCGTGCTCGGAAGGACGATGGGCGGTCATTCCCACACCGCGATTTATTCCTCCACTTCTGCGTGTCTGCCGAGAGCTCTCTCTCTTTTAGGACGACGCATTCTACTACGGATTTCGAGGCTTCCGAAGACCGACGAAGCACTCCGCTGCCCAAGGCTGTCGAGTCGCACTCAAAATTATTCATTCTCGGGATTACCTAGGCCTGGTCTGTCATCGCGCGTTTATGTCGTCGAGCTGCCGTTTTGGCGGTCTTCGATTTGCTGTGATTTCCTGAAATTTGATGATGTTTTTATTGCGGATGTTTACGAACAGTGCGGCCGAGATGAGCCGTCGAAGAACGGCGGGAAATAGCATTTCGACGCTCGTTTTCTGTCGAGATTCGGCGCATTGGCGTGGTTCGCTTCTGACGCCGTCCGATGGGGCGAAACCGAGATCGTCTTTCGCTTCCCGCGTTGCGTGGGAGGGCGTCCTCCGGCGGACGGCGTGATGCCATATTCCTCCGCTCACCTGTGTTTCGCAACCTGCGAGCCACCTGTGCACCAGAGGGAGCAAGGGTGGGTGGAAACGGTCGACGCAGGAACCACATGTAGGAGTTTGGCACTCTGCGATGCTCGGATCGGTGCGCCAAGGAATTTCTATGGCACCGGTTAGCGAGTTTGCATTCTCTTGTCGAAGATTCGAATTGCGCCGCTATGTTTCTCGTGCTTGAACTCTTAAGACCTATTTTTAGTAGCCAGAGTTGTCGTGAGAGGGCCGAAATTATTTCACGCCATCTTCATCGACCGTAAGTTCGGAAGTGCAAATTAAGCGCGAGTGCTGAACTTATTAATTTCCAGCCGTGGCGCATTCCTTTCGGATTAATCGTATGGACTCGAGATGGCACGCGTCACCTTAGCTGTCGAACACGCTCTCATTCTCTCTGCTGGACGACGGTGGCGCCTCGAGGCGAGCGTTTGCGAAAATACATTTTGTATTTTATCAAACGCGGTTACGCCCACCTCTTCATTTCGATGATGATCGAATCGAGATATGATCGGATCGAGAGATGATCGAATCGACTGTTGATAGAGGCGGTGGGTAATCGAAGCGACGAGTATGCGTTTCCTCGAAACATTGATTCGAGAACGACTTGCGTAGGCATAAAAATATGAGAAGTAAACTTACCAAGTCACAAAACATAGATACGAATTAATTTCTTTTTTGCCTTAAGAAAATGTAATCTTTCTTCTGTAATGGACTAATTCGCGACATTTATTTCAATTTTGAAGGATTAAAACTCAACTGTTCGCGATTTTAATATTAGATTTACATTAACTTCACATGATGTTTTTGCGACTACGTATATTAATGAGGGCCTAATGTATGTCGTCCTGGATTAATAAGTGATAGTGAAAAATAGAAATTTTTTTACGCAACAACAAATTGCTTCAGCATTACATCCATGCAGTAGACGCTGCGTTAACTTACATCATTCGAATATGGAATGCTGTATTTCTTTATTCGCATTGAAAGTGAAAATGATTTAAGATTGAGTCGCGAACGAACTGTTGTAAGTGATCCATAAAAAAGTGTTTCTGATTAATCGTGTAAAATAAATAAATGCAACAACTTTAACATATGTTAATGAATATATAACTAACTATACAAGGAATTTGATATCTTTATTTTTTTATTGATGTATTTATTGCTCCATTTGTGAAATATTGTACTAATTAATATTTTGACATTCATCATAGAAGAAAATTTAGCACGAAAGTTTTTTTAAAAACGGGTTCATTAATGTTATTATGATAGAATGTATTATATTATAGGTGATTCAGAGCAATTATATCCTACCTTTAGTGAGAGAGAAGCTAAAATGTGCAAGCCTGACAAAAGTAATTTTACTTGTATTTATTAAAATTTTCTTGAGTGAAAAATGAATAATTCCTCAATTTTGGAACATTTGAAGCCTAATTATTAAAATAAGTCGAAGATTAATTTTTGGGATACTAAGTATTTAATGAGGCTTTTAAGCCTGTAAATTTCCGAAGGAGCTATCGAAAGCTGAAGTTATTTTTTGATCTATCGAATGCAATATAGCGTTATTCATCCATTCCGATGCGGAAGTTCCGATTGAACTCATTGCAGCCGCTCTCAGCCGTCAGTTTAAGCTTGTGTGTGTCAAAAATATTGCAAAGCGAGAATCTTATAGCGTGACACTAACCTCATGAAATGATCCTCGAATTTAGGGAAAACTACCTACTCGATTCTTCGAATAATGAATACAGCGAGGGATTTTTTAATAGTTTTTTTAAAGTTCCGATTCGATAATTAAAGTCTAATTTATTACCTTCCTGAGAATGCATGGAACGGTGCTGTGCAGCATGTCACGTACTTCCCCGAGGTCGATCAACCGTGATTTACAATATTTTAATTACTGGGAGTAGAGCAATTCTTGACCAAAATTTACAGCATTATTAAAATAAGACACGGTGAAATCCACAAAATTATTTCTTTTCCGATAGTACTCGATTACTTTCTCGATCTTTATGGCATTTCTTTTGACGTAAAAAGTGCATCTCGAGCAAAGGCCGTCGTCCAATAGTTGTCACTTCTGTCGATATTAGAACAATCTCCTCTAGGATATTTCGGCGGCTCCTCGTCCCCTTCGTTCAAAGTGATTTTACGTTCGATCTTCCCAAATCCCACCACTCGTCTGCTTCGCTCGCGAGATGCTTGTCTCGCAGACATCCGTCCGTGGAGGGGGTGGGGGGGGGGGGGGGTGTGGGGGCTTCTGCCTTCCTTCCTTTTGCCGCTTCCTCCTCATTGCGTATTCTTCTGCTCCTCCTCCGCACCTGCTTCCGCTCTCGCGGGGCGCACCCGACGGCGAATGACCCGTGTCTCCTCGATAGTCCGCGGATCCTAGAGCCTCCACGAAAGGGCAAATCTACTCTATTTATAGACTCACAGAAAGAGAACTAGATCATCGCCTTCCGATTTGTAGGGCTAGGTTCGTTCTAATGTCGGTCGGCGCTGATCTGTTTCTCTCGAGGCCATCCGTTTTCGATCGCTCGACACAGTAATCGCGGTGGTGCTGCCGCGTAGCGGACGAAGGATTTGTGGTGCGCTTGGTGCATCATCTCTCCATCCAGGGAATATTATTCGTCACGAGAAAAAGAGAGATGGAGAGATGTACTTGCTCGATCGTGACGGATCTTGCCGTTATCGCGGACCGGTTGAAGTGACATTGAAAGCGTTGAGAAATCTCGAGGTTTCAATTGAAATTACGAGCCTATGCCTTCGATTGCAATTTCCACCTGGCGCTTGGATACCAGCCGATATGAGCTATCTTAAAAAGTCTTGTTGGGATACACAATTTCAAATGAATCTGTTGAATTTCGGCGTAAAATGTTGAAAAATGGCATTTTACTACTAAAAAGATTCCTTCTGAAATCTTGGTATTTATTTATATATATTATAATAATACGCTTATTTCTTCTGCAACCCAGTGCTAGCAGAAGGATGAGTGTAGAACATTTTCTATTTGTATTTTAAAATTAGTTAGAATTATGATATAAATTAGGTACATACTCTAACCCAGGTACGGCCAAAAGAAGTTTATTTTTTTAAAAAGAGAATTTGAATCCGTCCCGAATTAGTGCGAAAATATGTTTAGAATACAAAAAACGCCGATTTTTCAAGTCTCCAACAATGTGAAATTATAATTGTCATGACAACATAATGCATTGTCGTCCCCTTTAGCTTACAGTGAATTTTAGCTAGCATTTAAAAATAATTTTATCCAAACAATATAGATGGCGTCAGGTGTTATTTTCGAGTTATTATTATTTAAACAATAAATGTGATTGGCAGTTTTATCGAAATTTAGAAATAATACCTAAACCTTCATTTACGCACGGGCATCTTTATGTTCATTTTCAATAGTGAGAAATTCTGATTCTGTCCAAGTATTTGGGCAAAAAATTACAAAGAACTCTGTGTTTTAAAAATAATTCTACTACAATAGACAAAGTTAATTACATTTATCATGCCATTTACGAATAAAAAATTTGTGTTAACGTCTTGAGAAATAAATAATAATAAACTATTAGATCAATATTTTGGTGAATGATTTTAGTCGCCTCCCCGCGGTGTCCCCTGGGTAGTTCTAAAAGACTAACAATAAAAAACAACGCGAAATTTTTCGCCGGTTGCAGCTAGTTTATATGTGATTACATTTTACGTTTGAACGATAAATGTATTGTGTATCTGAGCGTGGAAATGAGGCAAAGTGTGACCATGCATTTCACTTTGCTTATTACTTTGACCCTATACTCTCATTAAGCCTCAGTCTCTTTAAATCCGAAAGAATGATTAAAATATATTAATCCGGTTTCGAGTTATTAGACAAAATATATATTATTAATTTTCGGTTAGTTAAAATTTAAAATAGTGAGCCCCTTTTATAATATGTATAAATCATATGATTAATTCTACTGTCATTTGTTTCTAGGCAAATATAAACAATTTTATTAAGTACGTAAAGGGAGTAGTTTGGTCTCGTTTATCAAAGAGGAACGTTTCGGTTGCGATAGCCTGTCTGGCTCACGTTTTGGAGGTCACAGCGGCGGAATTCAACAGGTTGGCTGGATAGACGATAAAATTAGTTCACGGTGACGAGCACAGCTCCAACAGGAATCCTCGCTCAATTTTCGACCTTACTACGATGTGTGTAAAAAAGCGAACTTCACTTCAATCGCAATCGCATCGGGAGACTATGCGAGGGAAGTACTATTTAGCGCGTGCCTTCACAGGGTGCCGTTGCTGTTGTTGCGTAATTTTAATTAAGTTCTTTTCGATCGTCATTTACTATGAAGAACAAGGCCGTGGTTCCATTAGAGAAGCACAGCATTGCAGCGACGTTTTATCTTTAATTCTCATACTTTCTAAGGAGCGGATTTCCTTTGTTCGCATCCGTTTTCGACTTAACAAGTCAACGTTCTCTCCTCTTCAAAACAAATTACATGACACTCTCGCATAAAGCACCTCATTAGCATGTATATATGTGATGAATTTCAAATACTGCATTAATCACTGTACTTTATTTTAGATTTACCAAGGCTATCCTTCAAGTGCGATTCTGTCGATTTTTCGTGTAACGTCGTGAACGCAAAATTTATTAAGATATTCAAGAGTAGTATGTTTTTTTTCATTTACCGTGTCTATTTTTTAGAATTCCCTTACAATTATATTTTAATCGAATGGATAATATCGTTTCAACATTATCCTAATGTTGAGAAAACCAATAACAATATAAGCACACTGTTTTATGAGTTCATATTTGTGTTCTGACAATTGCTTAGCAACGGCTAGCAATCAACAAAGCTCGAGTTGCTTAGCAACCAAACGTTACGTACATTTCGAAAGGTAGAGAAAGAGAGAGATGGAGGGAAGGAGAGTGGAAGTGGAACTGCCTCTTGATCGAGATTCGCCTGAAATTACCACGATCATTCATTATTTGCGTTAAATGATTAAGAAATAATTTATTTCGGAAAAACATTTAAAGACTACATGTAAGATGCTGTACTTGATTAGTCATAGGTAATGCAATTGTTCCATTTGCTGTTTCTTTTGCACTCATTTAGTTTGCGAACGTGTTCGACGAAACTTACTACGGATGCCACATTCGCAGCAGCGAATGTCGCTACATGAGCCTCTCGCTAAATTCAGAATGGCCACATCAAAATCTTAGCTTCGTTCATAAAAAATTTTAATTATTAAAGAATTTTCTTAAGGATTATTTTTCCTGCCAAACATTCTCTCCCGGAATTACGTCATTGTCGCCATAATGGGCTGAAGGTCGAAACTTGCACATTATCTCTCGGACGTAAGGCTTTTTTATGAAATACATACGTGGTGATGAATTTATATTTAAATAACGTATTTAATAACTAAAACTTACGATTTGATATGATTATCACCAATGGTTTCCTATTTATAAATGATGAAATTTTAGTAATATGTGCAATCTGTCGTTCTCTATTCCTTTATTCTATCTCCCTCTACTCACATCCTCTCCCAAGCTCCTCTCTCCCACTCTCCTCTCTCCCACTCTCCTCTCTCCCACTCTCCTCTCTCCCCCACTCCTTTCCCACTCTCCTCTCTCCCTCTTTCTCACTCCTTTTACCCTCTCTCCCACTCCTCTCTCCCTCTTTCTCACTCCTTTTACCCTCTCTCCCTCTCTCCTCTCTCCCACTCTCCTCTCTCCCACTCTCCTCTCTCCCTCTCTCCCACTCTCCTCTCTCCCACTCCCCTCTCTCCCACCCCCATCTCCCACTTTCCTCTCTCACTCGCCTCACTCCCCTATGGCTGTGCTTCTCGTGAAGCTGTATTAAAGCTTTCTCATTTGTTTTTTAACCTCGCAAACGAAAAGAAGGGAATTTTTAAAGGTCATAAAAATGAAATCACCCGACTATTAGAGTACTTTTCTGATCGTACGCCTACAAAAATGAAATTGCTTTTCGCTTCCATAAATTTCTTCATGATGTTACAAGCGACGTGGGAGAAGCTCAGCGTAATTTTAAAAATAAAATAAAAATTAACGTTATTAGGTTTGAGGTCCCCAAAATTTCTCCAATTTTTTAGAATGTAATCATAAGGGAAAAATCTTTCATTTTTATACCTGCCATCGTACAAGGCTGAATTTTTCCGAGGTGCATAGTTTGAGAGTCCATTCCACTCGAATGAGCTGTTCAGTACAGAGGCTCAAAATGGATGTTTTGTTTTTCATTATTATTTAAACATTTTATCTGAGATAATTTAAGACTTTTAGGTTCTAGTTGTGAAAGAAACTTATGAAAAGTTTATCTTTACCCTTCTTTCCGCTACGCTTCTATTATAAAATTTATCAAGCCTCTTGTCGCATGAATTGCTTCGGTTTTAACAAGAACTGTCCGTCTCACTCCATCAAAAAATCAGAAAGTTAATATTTTTTACTCCGAAGTAAATTGTACGCTCTTCCTTGAAGTAGTCGTCAATTAAAAAAAAATTCTGTTAGGAATCGTTTATCGTCCTCCAATAATTGGTTATCTATCTGAAATTGACGAGACCATCGCCAACTTAAGACAAGATTATGAAGACATAATCATATCTGGTGACTTTAATGCCAATTTTGCCCGAAGGTCCTCCGATGCAGTCTTTTTTAAAAATCTCTTTTACATCGCACAACCTCAGCATACTGCCATTAAAACCAACAAATAACACCAAAAACTCATCAACTTGGATTGATATATTAGTTACCGCTAATCCAGATAAAGTTCGCACCCATGGTCAACTACCTGCCCCGAGAATTTCATCCCATGACTTAATTTTTCTAGCCTACTCCCTAAACTCCCCTAAATTTAAGCAAAAATTCATCTCTCAACGAAATTTTCAAAACCTTGATTAGTCGAACTGTCGAAGCGGCGCGTCTTCCGTGGCACACCATTGAATATGCTGACGACATAGACGCAAAAGTTGAATCACTTAACACTTTTCTTTTACATTTACTCGATAAATACGCGCCCATCAAAACCACACGTGTCTCTAAACCTCGCGCCCCGTGGATAACGGCCGACATAAAACTATTGATGGCACGACGCGATTCAATTTTTCGTCTCTTCAAATCAAATAAATGCCCAAATACGTTCAATGCCCACAAAAATATTATAAACAAAACCAAGCAGCAGATTAGAAATGCCAAAATAAAATTTGCTTATTCTATATCAGGCTCCAATGTAACTACATCCGCCCTATGAAACAACCTGCGAAACCTCGGTGTTGGTAAGCACAAGGATTCTTCCTTACCACCAAACATCACTGGACTCCCTTAATAAGAGCTTCTCGACTAACCCAACAACAATCGACACAACGAAAACTCAAAGTCATTAGTAGTCTTACAGTAAAAGCGAACGAGTCTTCCTGTTTTCCACAATTCCACTTTAAAGCTGTTTCGCAATTTAATGTACTTTTAGCAATACGCAGAATCAAAACTAAAGCCCAGGGTGCTGATGGTATTCCTATCATGATCATAAACAAATTAATACATTTAATACTCCCAGTGCTCACTAACATTTTCAACCACTCCTTATTACAGGGAAAATTCCCATCGCAATGGAAACGCGCGTTAGTCCGCCCAATCCCGAAGAAATCTCTCTCCGCAAACAATGACTATCGGCCGATTAGCTTCCTTCCCACTTTATCAAAAGCTCTTGAGCGACTTGCGCATGTACAAGTAACAGATTTTCTCAACGCAAATAATCTACTTGACTCCCATCAATCTGGCTTTCGGAAGTCACATAGCACCACCACCGCGCTAATTAAAATCACCGATGATATACGCAGACACATGAATGACAGAAAACTTACAGTACTAGTGTTGCTTGACTTTAGCAAAGTGTTCGACTCAGTAGACAAAGACATACTCCTAGCAAAACTCCGCTGCATGCGATTCTCTTCACCTTCAATAGATTGGTTCTCCTCGTACCTTAGCGACCGTTTCCAAAAAGTCATCTCCAACGACTCCTCGTCTTCATGGCTTAATGTTAACCAAGGCGTTCCGCAGGGCTCAATTTTAGGTCCTCTAATGTTCTCTCAATTTATTAATGATTGTTCTCAATATTTAACTTACTCCAAGCATCATCTGTACGCCGATGATCTCCAAATATACTTAGACACCAAGCCAAATAACTTCTCTCTTTCCATCGCCAACATAAATCATGACTTGACTCAACTCCAAGAATGGAGCTATGATAATCTTCTCAACATAAACCCCTTCAAATCTCAGGCCATTTTAATCAGTTATTCAAAACTACTAGCTTCTATAAACCTTGCGGAATCAGTTCCTCTGTCTTTGAATGGCTCAGTTATTCCCTATTGAAAATTCATAAAAAATCTCGGTATTCTAATTAATGAAACGTTTGCCTGGAACAATCATGTAATAAAAGTCTGGAAGACGGTAAGATCTTCCTTACACACTCTAAGGCCTCTCACTAACATTCTTCCCTCTTCACTAAAATACAACTAGTGACCTCTTTAATTCTTCCTCACTTCGACTATTGTGATACTGTATACCAGGACTTATGAAGGATCTCGCGATTAAGCTACAACGTTCTCATAATGCCTGCGTCAGATTCATCTTTAATCTTAAAAAGTCGGACCATGTCTCAGAATACTTCCGTCGACTCTCCTGGCTAAAACTTGAATCCAGGAGAAAGCTTCACCTCCTCTCCCTATTGTATCAAGTTCTTAATAATCACATCCCTTGTTAGCTTTCTTCTCAGTTCGCCGCCATTGATACAGTTCACCAATGCAATACCAGAGGATGCGATAAATTACTAACTCCACTTCATAGAACAGAAATTTACAACAAATCCTTTACCGTCACTGCTTGCAAACTCTGTAATGACCTTCCAACGTTAATAAAAAACTATCTCTAGGCACTTTTAAACACTTGTATTACAAGTATCTCCTCTCACTTTCCATGCATTGAACCACTCCCTATCTTCTCTTTCAGGTTGTCACAAGGATGCGCTTATTAGGCATAAACTAATAATTTTATTTTACATTATTTTCCCGTATCATAATTACGATGTAATCTCCCAGGCATATCTTACCCTGCAATCCCTATTTCCCTCTCACCCTCTCCCTTGTATGGATATTAATGTATGTATTTTATAAATGATTTTTTCTCTTTCTCAAATTGTTGTTTTTTTCTCTTTCTCTGAACTATTTAGGAATTTTTCGCGGTGTCATGACTGCCCTTATTTTTCAAAACATGGTCCTTCAAAATACCATGCTGTCGTGGATATTATGGGAACAAATTTATTAAAATATTTAAATTACAGAACTAACTTAATATGTAACATTTGTAAAAGTATTTGCTTAAAAACTTTGTACTTAAATATATGCACTGCAACAGTAATTATTTGCTTAATAAACGATTTCCGTAAGTTTGATCTTACGTATTTAGAATAGGTATATTGCATTATGGAAGTTTTGTTAAAATATATATGCTAATCTTTGAAACATAAAAATATAATTTACTCTTTCAACATCGTTTTCCAGAAATATATGCATCATGACAATGTAATGCCGGCATAAGTCATAAACTAAAATACGAAGCAATAAAATTACGTACATACATATAACTAGTACTTACATTAAAATGATCTTCGCAGACAAATACAGTTATACGTTCCTATATATCAGATGCGTATCTCCTCATGACTTTCAACCACAATATTCTCCGCTTCTTATTTCTTCCCAAGGAGCTCGGTAGCGTGAAGAACAATTTTCTCGGGGTTTTAAACGTTGTATTTAAGCAGTGAGGTACCAGACAATACTTATAAACCTTCTTAACTTACATATTTTCCATTTTAGCTACGATATCAGGAAAAGCAACAGGACAAAGTATCATAACTGGGTGCTTTCAGTACGGTCGTAAGCGTCGTAAGGCATGCGTTGACGTCACGCACCCCTTACTACTCTCTCTCCAACCAGGATGTCGTTTTCGCGGGATATTTAAAAGAGTTATTTTAAACATTTTTTCATAGTGAAAACGATTTAACAAAAAAATATTCACAGGGAGCAATTAAGTCAATTACAAAGAATTAAAAAAAAATATAATGAAATATTTTGACAGTCCCCCATTCATGTATATTCATGACGGTATACAGGGATGCTGTATTTACCATCTTTCCTACTGTACTTACTGTTTCCTAAATCTTATTGTAGTTTTCCATTGTGATATCTATGTAAACTATTCGCAGGTTTTTCACACCCCCGTCTCAGTGGGGTTTTACTAGGAAGAACAAGCTTGTTTTTACCTAGGTTTTGTTCACAAACTTAAATCTGTCTTCACTTATATCTTCTATATTTTGTATATTTTTATATTCTGTTTATTGTAATGCTTTATTTAATATTCATGATATTGACGAAGGGTTAAATGTAAGAATAGACCTTACCTAAGAGCCTTTACTCTTTTAATTAATTCAAAGACCCAAGTCGTTCCTTTTGCGGTCTCTTCGGGTGATCCCAAGCATGCATCTCTCAATTCTCCTCTGTGTTGTTTGTATTCTGGAATTCATGGTCCATGTTTCGCATCCAGAGGTCAAAACAGGCAGAACACATTGGTCGTACAATCTCCTTTTCAGGAAGACTGGGATACTTGCTTTAAAGATACTAGCATTCCTACCAAAAGCACTCCATGCCATCTTCACTCTCCGGTTGATTTCTCCAAGAAGTGATCCATCGGTAGTGATGAGTTGACCCAAGTAAAAGTAACTTGTTACTTCTTTGAGTTCTGCTCCGTTGATAGATATATTCTCGGGATTTGTGAAGGAGTTGGACATGACCTTTGTTTTATTAAGATTCATTCTAAGCCCAGCTTCTTGGCTTGCCTGCTCAAGTTCCTCGGTTCTTCTCTGGAGCTATTCTGGGTTTCCTACGAACAGTATCATGTCATCAGCGAATCGCAAGTGACTCAGATAATCTCCATTTACCTTTATACCCTTCTATTCCCATGCTAGCATTTTGAATAGGTAGACATGGTATCTCTTTGCCTCACTCCCTTTTCGGTCTTAAAGGCACTTGATTCTTCATGCAGCTGGACAGACGATGTCGCGTTTTTTTATATACTATTGATTAAAGTAATGTACGTTTCTTCTATCTCTTGTTTTTTCAGTACATTTAGCACCGACGAAGTTCGAATAGAGTCGAATGCTTTCTCGTAGACGGTGAAGCACATACAGAGGGGCAACTCGTACTCATTAGTCTGACAGCTTCCCTAATAAACAATAGAAATGTTAACGTTATCATTTTTATCAGCTATGTTCTTAATACATAGTATAAAATATTCACTAAAATCACCAAACATCAGTAAAACAAAAACAACTCATTTAAAATAGACACTAATTTTGCAGTTTCAATTTCTGCGGATTCCCTAGCGCGATGTGCTGCATGACGTCACCAAAATGTTCACATATTGTCACTGGCATATCTTGTGTCCTGACAAATATCGCTGGATTATGTCCAAAGCTGAAAAATACATCTTCCTTAGACGGTAATGGCTTCATCGATGCTTCATTATTATCTTCTCTTTCGTTATTGGTTGTGACTTCATCGCTTATGATGTCATTATTCGCAACGACTTCTGATTCGCAGTAGGATCATTTGTTGAAGTTATCAAATCATTGTCAAAGGAAACAGTCTTCGAAGTTTATGGACCCCAAAATAATATTATCAATAACTTCTTTTATTTCTACGTCATCGAATTCATCCGTCGATTGTGAAGTTAATCCAGTTTTTTAAAGCAATTACTGATCGTTTGAGAAGTCACTTAATTCCACGCTGAAGACAAGCGTCAAAAATCGTCCATTTCTGCATATCTGCATTAGCACAGCCTCTATTTAGTTGAACTGAACACGATGGTAAAAGTATTTTTCTGTAATGGCCTTTAACACATTGGATGATTCCTAGGACGGACAGCTAGAAAACACTGGTCGCATTTGGCAGAAAGAACAATTTAACGTTTGGGGTTTCCATTTCAGACACCTAGTGAGCAGAACAATTGTCCAAAACCAGTAAAATCTTTCGGTTTATTTGTGTCATTCGCCGTTGAATGTCAATAACAATTTTTTTGAACACATCCCTTGTCATCCACGCCTTTTTATTTAATTCGTATGTCATTGGCAAGCTCTCGATATCTACGTTTTTAAACACCATAGTTTGGCATATTTACAAATAACCACAAGTTTGGCTTTATCCGACCCATCCATATTGGTACAGATTACCGTAGTAAGACGTTTTTTGCTGCGTTTGCCGTCATTTCTAACGCTTGAGAGACTAAGTACGGTCAGGTAACATATTGAAAAATACGTATGCCCTTTTCATCCAAATTGTAAATGCTTCTAGCATCGTACTTGTTAAAAATATGCCTATTATTCTGTAGCCAGGTCGATGCTTCTTCTTTGCTAACATTCTTAGCTTCACGCAAGGGTAACAATGTTAAATCGCTTTTTAAATGCCTCGAACCTTCCATTGGATGCATTAAAATCTTGGATATTCATTTTCTCTGCCATAGATTTCGCCTTTTCGATAAGTATTTACCCTGTTATGGGTAGGGTCCGCACACGTGAAAGATACTCGAAGAACTTTCCTTCGTGTTATTCGTTTTTTGCCTTTCGCAATCGCTGGTGGGTACTGCTGTCCTTACAGCTGTGAAAAGCCTCTTCAATTTTCGCATGGTTTCTCAATAATGTGGAAATTGACGAATTTGGAATCCCGTATTTGGCAGCCAGCTGACCTTTCGATCCAGATTTATCATCTATATCTCGCAACAAAGACATTTTTTTCGGCTACGGTCCAAGATTTATTTGCACTTAATACCGGAGGCGTTTTAGAGCATTTCAAAATTATTTTATAAGAAACGATATTTAAAATGAACTTAGCCGAATATGAGGGCCACTCGTATTGTTTTGATCCATATTTTTTTCTCGTATTACTTAAACTTAAATCAAGCCCCTTAAAATAACGAAAAGTCACTAAACCCTCTCGTGGGCTGCGGGAAGTATACTTCCTGCCAAATGCATTCCTTATCTGGGTTCGTGGAAACCATTTATCCCGTTTTGTTTAGTGCTGCCATCTACCATATTCTATTCTAATTTTGTAAAAAATACGAAATCGAGCATTCCGTTATCTTGTCACGAGAGAGTGTTGAATAACTGATTGTGTCCTGGAACCTAAAGAAATAATTTGCCCATGAAAGAATTAACACGTAGTCTGCTATGAGAATCACCAGTGATCCTCACCCTTACTTTCATCTCAGTCAATCACACGGAACAACCCCTCTCCAACGAAAATGCTCAGAAAACTGATTTAAGAGCAGTTCTGTGCTCTTTCCATAAGAATATGAAGCAGGATGTGGTCGCGAAGAAGAAAGAAAAGCTGTTCTTGGAAACGATCCTCCAAAATAATCCAAAATCAGAATTGAGATATCCATGAATCTATGATAGAAACAACAAGATACTTTCCGACGAAAGGATTAGTGGTACAGGCGAAAGAAATACCGCCACTGACTCTAGTTAGGATGGAGAGTCCCCTATCTCCACTGCAGACAATACAACATCGAACATTGCGTCTTTTCCCGAGCGTAGAATAATGCGAATGCGAGGGCTCGGAGATAAATTTTGCCCGAGTATTTTTGTATAGCTCTGCTATTTCTTCCTTTCCTTTCTTGCTTGAACATCCGCAATAAAAGGGTAAAAATCATGGTCCATTCATCCCTGACTGACGCCCAAAGGAGGAGAAATTCGGCACGGGTGTTTACAACATCGTAGAGAAGGATGCAGGGGGTGAAAGGCAATGGGTTTGTTCTCAAACGCGTAATTTTTACGAACGTTACTTTTTCATAATTTTTTCTTGAGTTGCTCCGGCACAAATGTATTGATATTATGAACACGGCTAATTACCAAGGTTTTCGATTTTTGTATGAAATTTGCTTATGATGTCTTAAAATTACAAGAAAATTCGAATTATACCTAAATTTAGAATTAAAGAGTTTCGAATTAACCAGGTTTTACTGTACAGAAAATAATCGTAAGAAAGAATTCCCAAAATAATGAAAATTCATTTTCTTACCATCGATTTTCAACTACACGTCTATTTCATGTACAGATTTATATTGGACACTAAAATATTGGGTTTTTTTTTAAGAGAAAATCATTCAACACCAGGGGGAACCCCAATGTTGCTGATTTAGCTGAATTGCGTGACCGCCGATATTAAGGTTAAACTAAGCATGAATATATAAGTGCTTCAAACAAATTCAATGTGAAAATTGTAAATAATGTAACCTAATTTAATGTAAGTAAAATTAAGTTAATTAAAATAAAAATATTATCTATATAAAAGTTATTTATAAAAATTTATTTTTATATTATTAGGTACTTGTTTTTCAATTTTTTATAATATGGTGCTTAATATTTAACTTTTAATTCTTCGGAATCTAATTTTGACAATAATGTATTTTAAATTCATTTCATTTTTATTTAAATACTTTACAGACAAATTATAAATGGAAATGTACCTTTTCCAATTTTAACACCTATTTTGATGTATATTTTTTAAAGTTTTAAATTACGTTATCAAATTCTTGAAATAAAGACGCATGTCTATACATATAAACGCGCCGTCTAGCAGTTAAATCTTTAATGGCATCATAATTCTTGAAATTGATTTTCTGGCTTACGTTCGTGAAGAAGAAGCATCGGAGGGAGTTGACAGACTTCCCCTTTTCTGTAACTCGAGCAGTTCTGTTGTTGTGTATGTTTTCTGGTGTTTTTCTCGGGCTATTGTCGCTCTTTTTGGGAATCATTCGACTAAACGAACTCACCCTTCAAATTCCAACAAAACGTATTTTCTGCTTGCCCGTAAGTATTATCGACTCACAGTTGCTTCTGTAAGTTCTTTAAATCTTTATCACTCTCAATTACTGTGATTCTCTCTTCCCCCTTCCCTTCCTCTCTCTCTTTCGTCCGTGGGACTTCCGCGAGAGGGTGTCGTGTGGCGCCTCAGCGACCGCATTCACTAGAATCGAGTTTCACACGCCGCAAAGGTTTCTCGTTGTCCCATGCCCCTCCCCCCACCCCTATCCCCCTGTTCTCCTCCCCTAGTGCACTGCTGCTCTCTTCACACCCCTCCCCCTGCCCTCACCCCTAGCCACCTCTTCCCCTCCCTCTAGTTCACTGCTGCCCTCTTCACACCCCTCCCCTTCTTCACACCCCTCCCCTTAGTCCCCTGCCCCTCCCCCTCACCTCTAGCCACCTCTTCCCCCCTAGTCCCCTTTTCCTCTCGCCCTCTGCCTACCGAAGGAGAATGGTGCGGGGCAAAGCGGTTACTTCCAGCTAGGCATGTGCCTAATATTGTCATCTCTATCTTGCATTCATTTGAAGTTTTGGAGAAGTTGACGTCGGACTCCATCGTCAAGGATCAGTTTGCATCCAAAATGTTCAGTTGACTTTGCATGGATATGTTTTGGATCGCGTATTACTAATGTTTGTAAATGCACCCACTCAAACTTTAATCTGCCCTGGCAGGTATTATTCTCTGCAGAGAGTTTGGGAACTAAAATAGGATCACATATGGAATGTTGTTGTTTGTCCACTGATAGACGGACAGACAGAGTGATCATATTAGTACGGTGTTGCTTTTAAGAAAACAACCTAAAAGTGGGAAAAACGCAATAGAAAAGTAAACAAATGGGTTCAATTGGAATATAAAGTTAAAAGAGAGAAAAACATTTGGTAAATTTAAGCGGAAAAGCTAAACATGAAGAGAGGTCACCATATTTAGTAATAACCCACTTGCAGGAAAACATTCACAGGAAGAGGGGTGTAGAAAACCTTCGCAATCCGACTACAGAAGAGCAAAGGAAATTTATCATGTAATCACATATACAAAATGAAGCACATAATCACATAGACGAGAATCTATGTATGTTACAAGACAAAAAAGAAAAAAAAGTAACAAAAAAATTCTTGGTGCCAGCAAAAACGTCATTATACAAATTAATGCAAACGTACACTTATTTACCCATGCATACACAAAAGTATAAACATAAATTCGCACGTATTTCTCTATTAGATAAATAGACTGTGCTGTCCGCTGACGCTTTCGGTAATTCTTTACGCGGCCACCGACGAATTTTAGATAGCGCAGTTGTTAACGTCAATGAACGCCAGAGCGAACGAAGCGAGCCTAGGCCGGGGGCTGGCGAGCGGTAGCGAGTAGGGGACAGAGCCCCCTAGTACATACATATATGTATATACATAAATACTTAGATACGTACGTATTACATAAACGTATTACACATTTCGTAGTGAACAGGGGGGGTTGCGAGACACGGTGAAACAATACAATAGTAAATAAACAAAAACTCCTTCACCGTAAAAAGGAAGAGAATACTCACACTCACTCTGCAGGTTGCTGGTAAACACCGTCGCAGGACCTAAGTCAAAAGGAGACACGCAGGAACATACAAAAGCCACTCACTCAGTAAACTCGAACCAAAAATTTGTAATTGTGAAAGGAATATTTAAAGAAAATTTGTTTATATTAACAGTGAAACAAAATTAATACTTAAAATAAAAATTTAAAACTATTACATGAGTATATACTCTTCTGTCTTCGCGAGCCTCCTGAAAACCTTTAGCGACCCTCAGAGGTTCGCGAACCACAGTATAAGAACTGCTCTTCTATCTGATAGATGCAAATTACTCATTCGAACCGGTATTGTTTTGCCGCCGAAATGCGTCGGCGGAGTTAAGTCAGCTCTCTCTGGGATTCGATCCGTTCTTACAGGTCATTGTGGTCTTTTTAGAGCTCTCTTCCCTTTCCAAAGAATGTGCTGGAGAGTGCGTTTCGAAGATTTCCTCGAAGCCCATGTTGGAAAACTACGGCTTCGTTACCGTAGAAACACCTGCAGAATAGAGATCTCATCAAGATAACTTTATTAAATAATAATTGATAGTAGCTCAATAACTTTGGCTAAGATTAATAAAGGTGAAATACTCCTTTAGCCAAACAATTAGAGGGTTACAAAAACCCAATGCATTTCGCCCACAAGGTGGGCATCGTCAGGGGTAAAACCTGTTTCAACAGTGACTGGGAGCCAACTGCAAGGTTTGAAACGGAAAGTATTAAGACGACGACCGAGAAACAAGTGAAGCGCGGAAAGATTTTTCGGCGTGTGTGTCGTTTAAATCTGTCAGTTTGTATAGGGTCTTGTTGAAATCTGTGTCCGTGTTCATAAGTGTATCGCGGTTTTTGTAAATGTGAAGGTTTTCTAACGAGTTTAGTGAGTTATTGGCTGAAGTTATCAATGTTAAATCGCTTACGTGTATACTATGACCTGTTTCAAAGATGTGGTTGGCAACGCTTTTCACCTTTATTATTAAATAATAGTTTAGAAATTAATTAGTTCTTTAGTTTATGGGAGACATATGAAATGCAGTTTTTATTAATATAATACAATAATTGCAGGAATAGATTCGGAATTTCGGAACATCTTCCTTTTGAGATTTCGTCTCCTAGATTGATTTTGGATCGTGAATCATTTTAAACTTCAGGACCGTTAATCTCATTAGTATGATATTTTGTTTTCCTTTGTTACTATATTAACAATTTTAGCGGTCGAATAGTAATTTCATAATTTCAATACACTAACCGCTCTGGAAATAATAATTAAAATAATCTTTTTAAGGCTCCTCTCTCGAAAAAACTTGTTTTTTATTTGGTTTTTCAGTCTTTCCTGCAAGACGAGCGTAAGCGTGAGTTTTCAGGATTTAAAACAAAGTAGAAAACGACATGATTGGATAAAACCACTAACTGCCGTTTCACTTGAAAAAGGGAACTCATAAAATATTCATCCTGGAAAATATCAGAAGTTTTGGAGTAAACCAAAATTAAATTATGCTGTAAACCACCATTTTTATAAAATTTCTAATTTTTTTAAATCGCTATCAAAAATTGATCGTTGCGTCTTTGTATCGTATGGACGCATCCATTCGACAATTTTACGCTTTAATCTTTTATTGAAACGCAAAGTGGAAATAGCTTAGATCTAGGCTTGGTAGAATTCGCCGTTTATGTTTTTTAAATCGACGATTTCAATCGACGTTTATTTTCCCGAGAGATATTCGACGAATATCGACGCTTGAATTTACTACTTGGTAGGACTCGTTTATTATTTTTTTTTAAATCGACGTTTATTTTCCTGAGAGATTTTTGGCGAATATCGACGCATCAAATAATTATTACTACTACTATGGCTGGCAGTTTTTGGTCTTTCAAATCGATTATTTAAATTTACTTTTTATTTCAAATTTCTCCGTAAAATTTACGTTTATTTTACAGTACTTCGATTATTTATTAAATTATTATAAGAAGTTAAATCTTGATGTAAAAATTAATCGAATTAATATATTATGTTATTCATAAATTTTATTTTATCTATGCGCATTTACACTCTTCTTCTTTTTTAAATGTTAACATTAAGGAAAGCACTCAATAATAAATTTATTAAAATATTATTTTATCTTTTACTTACAGTAAAAAATTATACAGTACAAAGTATACAAAGTAAGAAATATCTATATTTGAATCGCTAATTTGATCTTTTACTAATTTAATCGCGACTTTCAACCAAGAAAATCGCCCCATTTGAGCCGGCCAATAGATTTCGCGTGCTTTTTTTTTTGGATACGAGATACGAGAATCTAAATCCGGTACACAACGTGTTAATGAGATCTATGCACAGCGTATGTACGATCAAGCTTACTTCTTTAAGTAACAAAAATAGTTAGTGCAAAAAAGTTCATTGTGCGAACACGAAACGATATTTCTTGTTCTTGTATTTCCAATCTTAACTTGAAAAATTTTGCCAAACGTGATGATTTCTACAACAAAAGTCTATGAGAAAACATATATTAATAATTAATTCACGCCATTTACTAACTGACTCTGGATGATTAAACCAAATTAGCACCTTGTACATCGTTCAAGAGAATATTATTGTTGTTCTACTTAGTATAATTTCGATCCCAAATATCGTAAGCTGGTATTTCCAAATCTAGGTATTTTGATTTCGCATAATTCTCCCAATCTCGTCGCGAATTCAGATAGTAAATTATGCTTTGCCTCATAAAATTGTATAGTGAAAATTAGAAAACGTTTAACTTATGAAATACGAACAATATGCTGTTGCTTGTGCCGAGAAACATTCTTTAAAAAATGAATTGGTGAGTTCAGCTTAATGGCTGTTAGACATCCATTGATGCCAATTTAGGACTAATTAAAGAAAAAAACGTCAATTATATAATTATCGCAATAATATTTAGCGGTCAAAAATGAACTATCTAATACTTTACTTTGTATCATTTGATATATTTCATCACTGTACTAAATATTCTCCTTATTTAACATAAAATATGTATAGAGAAAAATTAGATTAAATTATTCAGCGCTCAATCAAGAGTCTTACCTCAAATCCTGATTAAAATCGTTTTTCCAATCGGCAAAATATTTTACAAAAAACAGCAAATAAATGTTAATCCTTAATCCCTCTTCAATTATAAGTATAGCTAAAGCAGTCTAACTTGGCAGTGCGCAGTAGGCACATTTACGGTAGGACGAGTCCATCCTCGAGACGGGACCGCCTATAGGGGAGGCGGTGGCGGATTTAGGCCTCATGCACCCCTGGATCTAAACATTTTGGGGCTCCTGGCGCTAAACATTTGGGCCCCCCTGGCGCTAAGCAATAGAGGGCCCTGCAATCTAAATATATAGTGAAACCGCTCCTAACGGCTACCCTCCTTTGTGACACCTCTTTACGATCGTTTTTCTATGGAATCTTAGAGAGGTTCCACTGATTTTTAAATTGAAACGTGTAATATATCTGAGATTATATACACGAACATTTTTTCGGGGCCCCTTACGTCACGTGGCCCCCGGCGCGCGTCATGTGCGACACTCCCTAAACCCGCCACTGAGGGGGAGTTGGTGTTTAGGTGTGAGCATTTGATACGCGAACTTGGACTCGTGCGGCCCAAAATTGTGTTGCCCGGCATACGCTCTGACCTTGGCTCCCCCTTAAAGGTTCTCCTTCCCTTCCCCTCTCACGCCTCTCCGACTGCGACCTTAAAGCATGCAAGCTGTAACGATTGCTAATTTATGTGCACCTTTTTAAACCATTATATATAAATTGAAATTTACTAACCTGAAGCAAAGGAGCCAAAAGCAAGAGAGCGGAAAGATCCTTTCTGAATAACTTTTAGAGAAAGACTGCCAAAAGAGTGGGTTCCATGCCTACGTAGAAGGGATAAAATTGCATACAACAATGCCCATCTATAGCAGAGGTGCTCATAACGTCGATCGCGATTGGCCGGTCGATCGCCGAGCCATTTTGGGTCGATCTCGAGCGAAGTAATAAATATTTCGTTCACAATCTAAAAATAAAAAATATATGAAATTTCTGATAAGAAATATTTTTTTAAAATATGTAGGTTAAAAAATCAAAGCCTTCCAATGCAAAAACTAATAATACAGATTCCTAGCTTCCAGAGCCGACTTGAGGCAAGTGCCAAACGTAAAGAACGGGCCAAATGTGGTTTGACCGCAGTTACAAATTACTATCGTATGCCATTAAAAATGTCATTTTGATATTTTGTTTAATTAACGTTTATTTAAAGTTCTTCTAGTGTATATCATTTCTTTTTTAAATTTGTGAAAAAATACAATTCGGCTGGATAAGCAAAGTATACTTACTGAGTATGATTTACTGAGTAACCATAAGAAAAAGAGATCTTATACCCAATAATAGTGGGCAACCCTGATCTATAGGAAAATCCCTAGCAAGCAAACGGGAAATATTTGTTCCATGAATACAGTCAACGGTAGATGCGTGGAATGGGTAGCAAAACGGTCAAACGACCACCGAAATTCCTTTCTTCCGAACTCTCAGCAGGACATATTCATGACCTTATCTGTATAGAGACACTCGCGGAATATCCCACCTTTAGGTCGGCAAATATAATCTCAAAAACCTCAAAAGGGCTAAGAAACACGTGTTCTCAAAACTACCCTAAGGCCTTGCAGTTACCTGACTGTTCAGAGTAGTAGCGTGAACTTTTCGAGACGCATATTTGAGTGTAAGGAAATACCCTTCTTTCAGTCCCAATGTTAATGAAAGCCAAGAAAAGGAGCGAAGTCATAGGTAGGAAATAATATTGCGAAAAAAGTAAACAGAATTATTATAATTTAGAATAGGTTTTTAGATGTATACTTTCCATCTTTTTGGGAAATCGCCTATTCATTTTCGTCTATTTTGAAAATTTAAAAAAATCGACGTTTTTTGATTTAAAACGAAGCCTACTTATCTCGTATGATTCATGCAGTGCCGCCATATTGCTGGAAATAAAACTTGAAAATTTAACTCCTAAATCTTATGTTGCAAGTCCATCAAACTCGGTGTTTAGAAAGAAGCAAAATTCTGTAAGGTAACACTAAATTCGAATCGTGTCGCTCCATCAGGGCTGACAACTTACTGGAAACAACAATCGAAATTTCGATTCCTGAATCTACCGAAAGAAACGCACCTAGTTTATGCTGCGCTTCTCATAGCTCCCGTTCGTTATGTTTCTCCAAATCAACGTCTTCGGCTATGCTTTAAATGGCACGATTTTTAGCGCACCATGGTGCATTTGACCGATATTTTTAATCTTTTCATCTTTTAGCTTCCCAGATGATGTTGTTTATAGAGTATTTTCCTAACTTAATTGCCATAGCTAAGGACAGGATTTCCTTAAATGAAACTTAAAAGCAAAAACAAGGTGCATCTTCCTAGAAGGCACTTCTCCGAACCTGAATTCATTTTTCGACTCTGGCCTTCGTCGAGTTGAACGTACTCGTGCGTCGGTTCGAGAATCACTGCCCGCGGGTTTAGTGGTTGTTTGGCGACCGCCTCTGGACGTCGTGTCCACGCAATGGCGTCGCTATAATCGTATCTCGACCGCCTTTCTCGAATGTCATCCGATATCCGTTATTCGGGTCGCAATCAACCGCAAAGTGAAGGAGAGCGTTTGAGCGTAGCGATCGGTCGAGCTTAAGACTTCCGACAGCAGGTGTTCTAGACGAGGCCGCATGGAGGCGCCACCTGTGCTCGACGAGGATCGTATTCCTCGAAGTTATTATCTTCAAAATCGTGAGAAATGTTGCGTAATTTACTCGAGAGAGGGAAAAAGCTCTCAAGTTAATTTTTAATTTAACCTCGTTGAATATTATTATGGAACTCCTACAGTTATCGCGGCTGGTGATTGGAATTTACATATATTATATTGTTTCGCTTTCTGAATTGTTTTTCTTGAAGAACCTCTTACGTTGCGATGGCATTAATGAAATATAGCTAAGAATTTATATTCCTTCTCCATCTGCATGTGCAAGTGAAATACGTACTGCGCTTAGGTGGTTGTCATTGAGCAGTTTTTTAATTTTCCTTCGTGATACCGCTAATGCCGTTTGAATACCTTCATTAACATTGCTTAAATGATCAGATTAATTCATAGATTTTTAAAATTTATTATAATTTTGTACACATCTGTCATGCTGGAAAATCAAATGCATAGGATGTCTAGTAGACATTTTAAAGGAGATTCGAAAAAATTGTAAATACTCGACGGAAGGAAAACGTATTCACCCTATTCCTTGTGATTAATTATGTTAACATAATATTCAAATGTCATATCTTATGTTTAATCCCTATAATTTACCGCCACGCAAAGTTCCAAAGGTTTTCAGATAATGTATTCTCCTGTTGCGACTCATAATAGTGGCCATTGACTCTCTGGTTGTTCTTAGTGAGATCTTACTTACCTAGATTATTACTATTCTACGTAAATATAATAAAAAATTGAAATTTTCAACTCTAAATAGGTGATTAATTATTTTATTCCATAATTAAAAAGCTTTACTGCATGCGTCGCATAAAACTCTTATTTGTAAGCTTCTGCTCCACACACACTGTTTATAATAACATGTTTGGGTTCAGTTTGACGAGTGGCAGAAATGCTGTTGCTGCCAGAGCATGGCCGTAGCCGGGCGTACAACTCGATATGCTATAATGTTAACTACTGCACGCTCTATTTTGTTTAGAAGTACATTGTACCTATTATTGTTTACCATACTAAACTTTATATCTGAACGAATTTAAATCGCCATTATTTAGTGCGTAGGTTGACATTTTGTGAAAACTATTAAGTATGAACTCGTACCATCGAGGGTTCTATTCCGGTTGAAACCCTATTTAAAGACAACATTTCATCGGATTCTCCATATACGTATATAGGGGAATGTATTGTTTTCATGAAAAAAATCGACCGAGATTTCAACGGGAATACACATTTTGAGGTCCCCTGAACACGTTTTGACCATTTTCTCGATGATGTCTGTGTGTGTGAGATAGCTTTTTGTGGGTGCTCTAACTCAAAAACTATTAATCAGGTCAACGCGAAATTTTGTTTAACATTTTTATAAAAGTCAGAAGAACTGATTAGTTTTTGGTAAAAATCAATCAACCGGAAGTGCGTGTTTACTCTTGTCACTTATCCGTTATTTTAAAATATTTGCTTTAATATTTGATAAATGTAAAAATATACTGGAATAAAAGTTGTAGAAAATTTAATTTTCTACAATCTTTGTTTGAAACATTTTTCCATATAATGCATTGTTTAAGAGATATCTTATATTTTTAGCTGCCACCACCACGCCACCTACCGACGACTATTGTCAACAATTGACGCTTAGTTAAGTCTTAGTAACGCTTCTTTTTCTTTTCTTAATTGTTGGAGCTTTGTGGCTTTATCCAATATTAGAAGACCATGGTTTGAGTATATATCTGTTCTTTGTAAAGTCTAAAATTTCCTTGCAGTTTCTTAAAATATTTATTATTATGTAACCTATTTGGAATTTTTAGAATTATTACAGATATGGAGAAAGTCGTGTGGTGGCCACATCAGATTTTTTAATTGTTGTCAACGAAAACAATCTTCGTAGCAAGCGATGTAAACATATCTGCTGTAAATACTTAATGATTTTAATTTTCTTTCTTTCTTGCGCCTGAAGAAAATTGATTATCTACGAAATGAACATTAATACGTCTATTTTCGTTATGTATACACAGCGTCTGTAAGTGAAAAGAAATGGGTAATTAACGAGGAATAAATGAACGTTAACATTAAGAGTATACGTGTTACTACTATTTGAGTGAGGTAATTTTTAAATAATTGTCGATTGTTTTATTAATTACCGATGATTAAGAAATAGGTCGGTGAATAAAAAATTCGATGTCTCCATTGCATCACTACTGGTACTTCAGTTCTTAGACATTATAATAAGCCATTAATATTTATCTTTTTTGACATGATTGCAGAAATCGTAAAGAACGCCTCCGCCTCGCATGTATGCACGCATGTTGTGTGCGTCTTTCCTCTCTTGTTGTATTTGTGTACGATCTACATCTGTGCAAGTTTGAGTAATGAATTTAATGTATGGCGCATAATCCGGGTTAATTATACCTAACATATTTGTGGGCGTGTGTATGTTTGGAACATAGAAGTACATTCATAGCCATACTGCATGCTTCTAAAGATGATTTGTACAAATTGTTCTTCATCATTTAAAATCTGATAGCGCAAATACTCTCACGATTCGGCTTTTGTCACAATTCGCCTCATCAAGTCCAGAAAAGCAAATCTGCAATGGAAAAAATTCTGTTGGGGAACCGTGTTGGCCAGAATGCCTCTGGATGTAATGAAATGTTCTAAACGCGCGGACAGAGGAGCTATTCGAAGGAAAAGGGGTTTGGAAGAAGTTTTGGAAACGAGTGTCGTCGATCGTTGGTTATTTCCGCGCGGAAATAGTGGCGTCGTCCATCGGAATGCGCGCGGTTTAGAGTGGCCGGGAGAAATAAAAGCGAATCGGGAAGCTCGGAATTTTCGGCGAAGTCCGTCGACCAGAGGGTTATTTTGGAACGGAGGAGAATGTAAATAAAGAACTGAGATGAGGGCGAGGGAGAAAAAGGACCGATGAAATTCGTCTACGGCAGACGTGGATGGGCAATCGAGCGCAAAACGGCAGGACCGGGTTTCTCCTTCAAAGTCTCTTGATAATCGAAGCGAACGCTCCAAGTTAGAGGAGCGGCTAAGGAATTGCGGGAGAACCTGCGAGACTTCCCAGAAACACGATTTCCGCCGTGGTTTGCTTCGAGGTATTTTTCGACGGGAGAATGAAGAAAATCCCCCTTTTTTAAAACGTGCGTTCAGTTTTCGACGTTATGCGAAATCATTCATACGAACGTTATTATATTCGCGATCCACGTCCTTCCTAACGGGTCGAAGCGACGCTCCGTCCTTCCAAACGTATTGCTCGGACGGACACCTCGAAGTAAGCAGCATTAGATTTAAAAGAAAAACCAATAGCCGTTGAATTCTTATATTATATGCAAATATATTTCTGCGAAATTATATCACCGCATGATATTCTTAGCCATTCGGACGTGGCGTCTAACATTGATAAGTAGAGTTGCCAAGGATACCTGCGTAACTTGAATTTAAATTTCCTACTGCGAAAAAATATCTTTGAAATATTGCTAACGGAGTTGCATCGGATGTTTGAACCTCGATTTGGCATAGAGAGAAGGAAAGAAGAAGGAAATCATGGAATTCGCACCTCGGCGATATAAGCGCCATTGTTAGTCACCCGTAGAGATTGCGAATCGCGCTTAGGATTTTATAGAAGTGAGTCCGAAGAGGGATTCATCGAATCGAATTCCAAAAGAGATTCGCATAACAGACAAGAGAGAGAGAGAAAGAGAGAGACTAAATGGCCCGAGAGGGTTCTTATTAAAGGTGGACATAGAATAAGGGAGGCTAGCGAATGCAATCGCTCAGATCCTTCAAGTACCATTACTACATATTTGCACAAATAGGAGAGAAAGGGAAAATAGGAAGAAAGGAAGCGGACCGGGGAAAGGAACGGAGGAGAGAGCGGAAAGAAAGAGGGAAGAGCATAAAGAAAGCGGCGCATTGCGATGTGGGGGAAACCAGGCGAAACCGACGCGCTCACTGAGAAAGATCGACGAGAAGAAGTTGGAATGGCGTCATTCTGGACCTGCCACCTCTCTCTCTCTATTTCACTCTCTCTTTCTCTTTCATTCTCTCTCTCTCTTTCATTCTCTCTCTATTTCATTCTCTCTCTTTCACTCTCCCTTTCTCTCCATCTTCATTTTCGTTTTATCCATTACCACGCCATGCGATGCTATTTGCATATTGTTTTAAAATTGATCATAAAACGAATGGATATACAGTGATTTTTATCTCGATATCCAAATAGTATGCCGGATTACCGAGTAACAAGTCAATAAAGTGTATAGTATATCGCAAATAGGCGCGTTTCGTGGGATGGAGTATTTGGAACTGAACGATATACCATACAGACCCGCATATAGGACGCATCCGAGTTTAGAACGCAGGGGTGTTTTTGGATTCAAATTCTAGGAATATTTAATATATATAAGACCCATATGTATTCTAACGAATGAAGAATTCTGCAAATTGTCAATAGTTTTTAAATAGGAGAAAATCAAACTTTCCAACCTTCTTTTATAAGTTCCTGGTGTGGGTGTGGAACAAATTAATATTAAGCAGCCATTATCGGTGGTGATTCAACGATAGTAGCTGTTACTATCTGTGTTTAATTATAAGTTGGATTCCGGCCAGAGGGCGTTCAAGAATTATTATTAAAATTTTTACGTTTTATCTATTAAATGTACCAAATATATTGTGTAAATTAAATATACTTTTTATAATTATAGCATTATAATCGTAAATGAATAAATTGGATTTATGGTACTATTTTTACTGGGAACTTTCGCTCCTTATTATAAATCATTTCGCTCCTTATTATAAATCATTGATACACATATGTGCAATTTAAATGTCAACAATTCACCGAAAATAAATTTGAGAAACGTTTTCACTTTCTCAAATGTGAAACAAACTCGGTGATCGTGAAAAAATTCGAATTCGAGATTTTGATGAATATGCACGTTATAGGTTCCCCAGAGTCCGAAAAAGAGTGGATTATGCCATTCCGTCTGTCTGCCTATGTCTGTTTAAAGGAGCCAAGCGGTTCAACAGAATCCGACGAAATTCCGTATTTATATACCTGGATAGGAGCTTGGGGCAAATCTATGGAATTTCGTTCATGGGATAGGGGGCGGTTTAGCAATTATGTCGAACAAGAAACGAAACTACCAGTATTCCATAGACATACTTGCACTAATAACGACAATTCGTAAATACAAAAAAGAACTGCGCGTTCTTCAGAACAAATATTTTACAAAGCATTTGAACAAATCACTGCGAGGAAACGGAATGCTTACCAATGAAAACTGAGTGGAACGGGTGGCGAACGCACAGCGGATCCAAAGCCGCCGCTAAGAACCTTTTTTAGCGGAAGGCGGTAGGTCCGCGTTCAGAAAGAGGACAAGAGCGTTCTTGTCAGGTGAGAGGGACGGGAATCCGAAATGAATAGAGATGATGAGGTCAGTGAAGGAGAAGAGAATAAAGGAAGGAGGGGGTGGAGGGGAGGATAAGGGAAGGAGGTGGAGGGAAAAGAGAGGCAGTGGAGAGGGGGTGGAGGAAATTAGGCAGAGGATAAGGGATGGAGGGAGGAAATGAGGAGGAGGGAATGAAGTGAGGGAGGGGGAGGGAAGGAGTATGGGTTGGGAATGAGAGGGAGGGATGGCTGGTTGGGATGCAATCTGAGGCGTGCAACGTGAGAATCAAGTGACTTTAAATGTGAGGAAATACGTGGTCGTGTTTGCCGTATATGTAGAGCATTCACGCTAGTACAGAATCTTATTTAAAATAGTATAAGTATTCAAACTATGATTATACACTTTTCGTCTTATTTAGTTTTCTTCCACTAGCAGAAGTTTTTCGAGTCGTTCATTGAATATTTTTGGAGCATTTTCTATGTAATTGAAAATTTGCCCAACAATGCGGCGTGGCATTCATAAAATATACAAGAGTCTGTGCTAAATAAAAGATTGAAGTCAGTTTTGTTACGGTATTACATAACATGATATATTGGTGCTCACGAGCGAATGCGTTGAGCCGAAAATTCCAATCTTTGTTCTTTTCGGAAACGAATAAATCGTATTATTACGTTATAATTAGGCTTGGTAGAATTCGATTTAAATCGAAAAACGTCATTAAACGTCGATTTTTGTTAATTTTCAAAATGGACGAAAATGAAGACGTCGATAAGCGTCGTTTTTCCAACAAGAAGGAAAAGGATACGCCCAAAAACCTATTCTGAATTATAATATTTAAGGCGTTTCTGTGTATTTTTTTCGCAATATTTTTCCTACCTACGATTTTGTTCCTTTTCTGAGCTTTCATTAACAGTAGGACTGAAATATGCCTCTTTTTGAAAATCTCACGCTTCTACTCTGAACAATCAGGTAACCGCAAGTAGTTTTGAGAAGACTGTTTCTTAGCCCTTTTGATATTATATTTGCCGACCTAACGGTGGGATATTCCACGAGCCTTTCTATACAGCTAAGGTCATGGATATGCCCTGCTGAGAGTTTCTAGAGGTCCGGAAGAAAGGAATTTGGGTGATCGTTTGAATCGTGTAGCTATCCATTCCACGCATCTACACAGTGTAGTGTATTCCTGGAACAAATATTTCTCGATTGCTTGCTAGGGTTTTTCATATTGATGGACGTTGTTGTATGCACCTTCTGCCATTCTCCGTATGCAATGAACCCACTCTTTTGCCAGTCTTTCTCTAAAAAAGGTGCACATAAATTAGCAATTGTTGCAGAAAGTTGAAGAGGGATTAGGATTAATATTTATGTGATATTTGTTGTAAAATATTTTGCCGATTGGAAAAACATTTTAATAAGGATTTGAGGTAAGACTGTTGATCGAGCGCTGAATAATTAAGTCTAATTTTTCTGTCTGTATATTTTATGTTAAATTAAGCGAATATTTAGTACAGTGATGATATACGAGGTGTCATCAATAAATAACGGGAATTTTAATTTTTATCAAAAAGTTTTTATTTATTCATCAATAATTATATTGTCCCCTTCAAAGTAATCCTCATCAGATATAATGCACCTATGCCAACGTTTTTTCCAATCCTCAAAACATTTGTGGAACGCACTTTTTGGTATAGCTTTTAGCTCACTCTGCAATTTTGTCTTTATCTCCTCTATGGTCACAAACGTTGGCCTTTCAATGTCTTTTTCATCTTTGGAAACAAAAAAAAGTCGCAGGGGCCCATATTGGGTGAGTACGGTGGCTGCGGCATCACGACGGTATTGGGTTTTGCTAAAAATTCACATATTAGAAGTGAAGTGTGAGCCGGTGCGTTATCGTGGTGCAAAATCCACGAGTTGTTTTTCCAAAGTTCTGGTCGTTTTTTCGAATTGACTCACGCAAATTACGTAAAACTTGAAGGTAATACTCCTTATTGACTGTGCAGCCTGGCGGTTAGAATTCGTAGTGAACAATGCCATGGTAATCGAAGAAAACCGTAAGAACCTTGACATTGGAACGAACCTGGCGTGCTTTTTTGGGTCTTGGCTCTTCAGGAATCTTCCATTGGGATGATTGAGCCTTTGTTTCAATGTCGTAGCCATACACCCATATTTCGTCACCTGTTATGACGCGTTTCAATAATTTTGGGTCGTCTGCAACTTGAGCTAACATTTCTTCAGCGATGTTTTTGCGGTTCTGCTTTTGTTGATAATTCAACAATTTTGGAACAAATTTGGCTGCCACTCGTTTCATGCCCAAAACTTTAGTAAAAATTGCTTCACATGAGCCGTATGAGATATCAACTTCCTCAGCAACCTCTCTTATAGTAATTCTTCGATAACTAAGCACAATTTCTTTAATTTTTTTCACATTTTCACCAGTTGTTGATGTGCTAGGACGTCCAGCTCTCTTCTCATCTTCAACCTCTTCACGGCCTTCTTGGAAACGTTTGTACCATTCATATACCCTTGTTTTCGACATAGCGTACTCGACAAAAGCCTTCTCCAACATATGAATCACTTCACTGCACTTGATTCCATTTAGAACGCAAAATTTAATGCAAATTCTTAGTTCCGTCATTTTAACAATTAAAAAATCGCCAAACACACTAAAATGGGTCATACTTAATTGCTCGTCAGTAACAAACTACACGTTCAATATGATTGAAAATTAAGATATACATTATAGACGGTGCTACCATTGCTAGAAAAAAAGACGAACTCAATTGAAAAGAAATTGAGCGCGAAATTTAAAAATTCCCGTTACTTTTTGATCACACCTCGTATATCAAGTGATACAAATTTAAGTATTAGATCTTTTTTGACAGCTAAAATATTATTGCGATAATTATGTCGTTAATGTTTTTCCTTAATTAGTCCTTAATTGGCATCAACGAATGCCTAAAAGCCTTTAAGATGAACTCGCAAATTCTTTTTTTAAAGAATGCTTCTCGGCAAAAACAACATCATATTATTCGGATTTCAAGAGGTAAAGCATAATTTACTGTCTACATTCACGAAATAATATATTTGTCAATGACGCGATTGGAAGAATTACTGTACGAAATTAATAATTTCAGTGTGGTAGAACAACAATAATATTCTCGTGAACGATATGCAAGGTGCTAATTTTTTTATCATACAGATTCAGTTAGTGAAAGCCGTGAATCAGCTATTAATATATGATTTCTCATATAGGTTGGTTATCGAAATCATCACGTTTGGCAAAATTTGTAAAGAAAGAAGTGAAAATACAAGAACAAAAAATATCATTTCGTTTTTGCACAATGAACTTTTTTCTGCACTAACTATTTTTGTTACTTAAGTGGTAAGCTTGATTCTATGCTTTGCATACGTCTCATTAACACGTTATGCACCGGATTTAGGTTCCCGTACTACACTCAGTTCCTGGACATTTCCTCATAAATCCAAAAAAAGCACGCGAAATCTAGTGGCCGGCTCAAATGCGGTGATTGTCTTGGTTAAAAGTCACGATTTAATTAGTAAAAGATCAAATAAACAATTTAAATATACTTCATATCTTGTATAATTTGTACTGTATACTTTTTACTCTAAGTAAAAGATAAATTAAAATTTTAATAAATTTGTTATTGAGTTTTTTGTATAATATTTAAAATTTTAAGAATTTCAAAATAAAAGTAAATTTAAATCATTGAATTTAAAGGCCGAAATCTGCCAGCCATATATGTAAGTAATAATTTTAAGCGTCGATATTCGTTGAAAATATCTCGGAAAAATAAACGTTTTCAAAAAAATGTCGGATTCTACCAAAAAGTAATTTTTAGCGTCGATATTCGTCGAAAATCTTTCGGGAAAATAAACGTAAATTAAATCGTTGATTTAAAAAAAATAAACGTCGAATTCTACCAACCCTAATTATAATTTAGTATTTCGTTTTCCTTTAGTTTGTTATAAGTTCATCAATTTTGCTGTAGTAACCATCTCAAAACGGATTGAATTTCTTGAATGTCGCCGTGTTCAGTGACTGTTGTTTTCCAAATAAGAAAACTTCTTAAAGATACAGAAAGCCCTTGACGTTCGCGGGATTGATTACAGTAGCAGTATTTGTGTTTGCTCCTATGAAACATTGGCGGCGTATTATTTTGGCTAATCGTCGGTTTAGCCTTCGGCGACTTGCGTAAGTCGGTACTTTCATTACCTTAGCCAGTTGTGGCCAACCTACGGCCCGCGAAGGGTATTTGTGCAGCTCGTGAAGTCATGATGAAAAGGCAATCTGAAAATGTTAACACACAATTTCATACATTTTTATGAAAATTTTTGAAATTGAAATATTAACCTTATAAACGTTACTTAAAAGTGATTTCGCCTCAGAATACATAGGTAACTTCCGATTTAAACTGTAATCCGGTCCGCCGGAGAATTCACAACCTCCATTGCGGCCCGCCATGTAAATAAAGTTGGTCACCACTAACCTAATCAATTGGGTCAAGTTTTATATTCTCGCTATAATCCTGTGCGCGTGTATATTTTTTCAATTCGTACGTCTCTTACGATAGTATTTCAGATGAATTTTATCTTTTTATGTTGCAAGAAGGGATCGGTGCGGCAAGATCCATTTAAATGTCCATATTTTCCTTATATTTTAAAAGGTTTGGTATGCTGTGTAACTCACCCCGCGAGTGGATTTCAATGAGAATATTTTATCGATTACCATATTTAATGCATTATTACTATCCTTTTTATTAATAAATGTTCGTTTGTATTATTTATATCGTATGTTAAATCTTATTAGGAACCTGCGGTTTTTGGCAGTCGCGGTGTTCTCTAGAAATATAGCGAGGGCCTATTGTAAATCTTGATTAGTCTCATTTTTTTTCACATCTGTTGAAATATTGTATGTATCTGTGCGTGTGTGTGTGCGCGTGCGTGCGTATATATATACTAGTAGAAGGTACTTGCATACTGCAAGCATTTCTCTCACCTTAAAAAAACATTAATTTTTCAGAGAGATATTTCATCATGAGATATATTTCTTTATTTCTAACAATTTTCCCTCTAGACCGGTTTTCGTTTTTTCATTATGGAACAATAATATAGTAAAACAATCACTAATTTTTGCAATTTTCGAAATATTATACTTTTCCCACATTGAGTTAATATTGCCACACATTTCTGCCAAATTTTAAATTTATTGTACAATTAGAAGTGAAATAGCATTTATCTAATTGTTTAAATTTAAATAATTTTTAACGGCCAAAATAACCATTTTATGGATAAATTGAAATAATTATTCTTTTACATAGACTAACCTCTTAATAATTTAAAAATTTTATCTCCCTATCTTACGGGGTAGTGTCTATTTGTCTATTTGTTTAAACTTTAAGGTGAGATTAAATGCTTGTAGTATGCAAGCACCTTCTACTAGTAATTATATATCGACGTTTCTTACTGAGGAGGAGGAGGAGAAGGAAGAGGAGGATATAGGAAGATACTAATGTTTAGGCACTTCCACACGAGCTGGAGATTCGAAACTTTTTTTTAAGTAGGATTTTGTGCAAAATTGACTAGAAAAAACGAAAATCATGAAGAAGTGCAACAATGCGGCCGCTAAAAATTCGCAATTGTATAAACAAAATTTCAAGGTTTATGTATTTCCGCATGTGCTACGGAGTTGAAATTTTTTTAGTAGGTAGAATTCGTAAAAAAAAACGAAATAGGGATTATACAAATTTTGATATTTTAATTTGTTTGGCAATTAAAAATTCTAAAATTTAAACAAATGGATAACTCTTTAGATATTACGGGATGAGTTAAGAAGCTGAAATTTTAAAGTTATGTACAGAATAATGCATTTGTACAAATAAACATTTGAGTCTTTCCTTAAACATATTGCGGCGGCCGTTAAAAATGTTTAAAATTTACACAATTGGAAAAATATTATTTCACTTCTAGAAGTACTACAACTTTCAAATTTGGCAGAAATGTGTAGCATTAGTACCCCATAATGGAGAAAGTATAAGATTCTTAAAATTGCAAAGTTTTGGGATTGTCTTAATCTATTATTTTTACATAAGGGAAAAACGAAAATCGCTCCGGAGGTGAAATATTTAGAGTTAAAAAAATATTTGTAATGATGAAATATGAAAAATGAAAGTTTTTTTATGTTGAGATGATATGATTGCAGAATGCAAGCTCCAACTACTAGTATGTTATATCCTCCTCTGTAAGAAACGTCTATATATAATGATATCCTCCTCTGCAAGAAACGTCTTTACTACTACTACTTAAGCTTTTATTTTTATTATTCGCGATTATTTATTATTTCCTCTGCAAATGCCAAGAAACTGCTGTATTATGCAGATCTAAATATAAATACCCGACTATAAGTTCATGTGGATTACATATGTTTAGCAAGTAAAAGATCAGTTTAATGTATTGTCACATTCCACGTATTATATATACCTATATATATATTATATTTACTGTTATTCAGGGCTGTCTATATGAATAATGACCGATATCTGTAATTCCGTCTCGCTGAGTGAGAGAGAGAAATAAATTTTTCAAGTGATAGTAAGGGGAAGAGGAGGGGGGAGGATGGGAAATGTTTTACTTTGATTTAATACTTTATAGTGCATCTCTTTCATTTTTGTTAGAAAATTACACAAGTTTGTTAAACTAGTGTAATTTCCCATAATGAAGGTGGTGTTTTTAATACCTCGATGCGTGTTATCTAAGAATTTCGTTTAGAAGCATTGAAGAGAGGATTAGTGAGAGATTCAGCTGCGATGGGAATGAGCGGCGATGGGAATGAGCGGCGATGGGAATGAGCGGCGATGGGAATGAGCAAGGATTGCCATTGAGATTGTAGAAGTGAGGAGGATGTAGCGAGATGCCGGAGTGATATTTCGGTGGGAGAAGAGAGGGAAAATGGAGGGCAAGAGATATTTGGGGGAGGGCATCGGTGCATGCGTCGTGGCCGGAGGTGGACTTCCCCACGTGAAGAAAAAATCTCCAAAGGATTGCGAGGCGGCCGAGCGTGCAGTCACGTGATCTGGAAACTTGCCTCCCCTTCACCTCTCCCTCTGCCCTTTTCCGCCTCTCTCTTTTCCTCTTCCCTTTTCCTCCTCTCTTCTCTCTTTCACCCTCACCCTTTGTCTTCCATAACCCTTCCTCAGTTCTTAATCCTCTGATCCCTTCTTTCGTCTGTTTTTGTCGTCATGGCTGAACCTCTATTATATTTTTTTTCTATAAAACGAACAAATGAAACGGTGCAACATCGATTTCTGTATTTTTGGACGTATTTAAAACGTTTTTGTGGAGCCTTCCAAGGAAATATCTTTCCGAAATGTTTTATGTTTTATTGTTTAGAGGCTTGTTAAAGAAAATATTTTAAAATTGTTGTTGTTTGTTATTTTATTACAGAAGATCTGCCTCATTTATCCAGTCTACTTAACTTATACTCACTGAAAATTATTTCCTTTAACAAAACGGGGATTCCTCCCTCTCCTCTTCCCTCCCCTCCCCTCATCCCTCCCCTCCCCTTATCCCTCCCCTCATCCCTCCCCTCCCCTTATCCCTCCCCTCATCCCCCTCCCCTCCCCTCATCCCCCTCCCCTCCCCTCATCCCTCCCCTCCCCTCATCCCCCTCCCCTCATCCCTCCCCTCCCCTCATCCCCCTCCCCTCATCCCTCCCCTCCCCTCATCCCTCCCCTCCCCTCATCCCTCCCCTCCCCTCATCCCTCCCCTCCCCTCATTCCTTCCCCCCCTCTCTCTCCATCATTCTCTACTTTGGCCCTCTCTCTTCCCTCCCATACTCAGCCTCTCTCTCTCTCTGTCTCCCTCTCGCCGTTCCACGCGTTCCTCTCTCTTCGCCTTCTTGTTCGCACACCCGGGCCGCAATTTTCATTGGGTTTCAAGCACTCGCCTCTCCCCTGACTAAAAATAAAACTCGAAAATTCCTTTTTTCCCCTCTTCCTTCCTTTTCGGAGTCTTGAAGGGAGCGTCGTCAAGTATCACTCCAACGAAATGACTCAGATTCATCAACCAAGCACTTGTTGACCATTTTTAAAGAGTTACATTATTGGCGAAAATTCGTCGGCAAACGGACGGCCTATAGTGTGCGCGGGTGTGCGCATGGATGTCAATGCGATGCCCATGTTCGATTGCCAGTGACGACGATGACTTTTGCTTTGCAACTGCAACAAAATTCCGAGTAATCGTACACAGAAGAACAGTATTTATGATCACTTTACTTTCAGTTTATTCTAATTCTATTTTACGATTCTTAAGGTTTCTTTCAAAACTAATTGGTGTACGTAAAAATTCTTAGCTTATTAATAATAATAATTGATAGTTTCCAGACTATTTCCTTTTAGGATTATTCACTGATGCGGCTATTGCTGCGAGGAAAATCTTACCTGTAGTAGGAGAAAATTATATGTAAAAAAAACTATTCCCTATCGTTATCCACATTAAGCAAATTTATCATTGGATTAATAGGCTATTTTTATCTACGCAGGAAATTAAAATTTTTATTTATACCTGTGTTGTGTATATATATGTTTTCCCTATTCTTCCATCGTAATCTATAGCTAGGCTTGGTCGGATTCGATTTAAATCGAAAAACGTCGACTCTTTTTAAATTAAAAAATCGACGAAAATGAATAGTGGATAAGCGTCGATTTTCCAACAAGATGGAAAAATATACGTCCAAAAACCTATTCTGAATGATAATATTTAAGTCGTTTCCGTTTACTTTTTTCGCAGCATTATTTTCTGCCTACGATTTCGTTCCTTTTCTGGGCTTTGCATTAACAGTGGAACTGAAAGAAGGGTATTTTCTTACAATCAAATATGCGTCTTTTTGAAAAGCTCACGCTTCTACTCTGGAAAATCAGGTAACCGCAAGGCCCTAAGGTAGTTTTGAGAACACGTGTTTCTTAGCCCTTTTCAGGTTTTTTAGATTATATCTGCCGTCCTAATAATGGGATATTCCACGACCCTTTCTATGCAGATAAGGTCATGGATATGTTCTGCTGAGAATGCCTCGACCTCTGTTAAACAAGGTTCGGAAGAAAGGAACCGGTAATCGTTTTCTACCCCTTCCACTCATCAATCTCGTGGAGTTTATTCCAGAAGCAAATGTTTCTCGATCCTTTCCAGGGTTATTCCTGCAGATGCACTTTCACCCGTTCTCCCTATTCACAGCCCAATCTTTTGGCGTCTTTTTCTTGAAGTTATCCAGAAAGGATCGTTCCTCGATCGTGCTTTTGGCTCCTTCATATTTTGCTTCAGGTTATAAATTTCAATTTATGTATAATGGTTTAAAAAAGGTGCACATAAATTAGCAATCGTTACTTAAAATTGAAGAGGGATTAAATGTTAATATTTATTTGCTATTTGTTGTAAAATATTTTGCCTATTGGAAAAACACATTTTAATCAGGATTTGAGGTAAGACTGTTGATCGAGCGCTCAATAAAAAGTCTAATTTTTCTCACTATATATTTTATGTTAAATAAAGAGAATATGTAGTGCAGTGATGAAATGTATCAAATTATACAAAGTATTAGATAGTTCTTTTTTGACAGCTAAAATATTATTGTGATAATTATATCGTTAATGTTTTTTCCTTAATTGGCATCAACGAATGTCTAAAAGCCTTTACGCTGAACTCGCAAATTATTTTTTAAATGTTTCTCGGCAAAACCAACATCGAAAGGCCGAAAACTGCCAGCCCTATATTTATGTAGTAACTTTAAGCGTCGATATTCCTTGAAAATCTCTCGGGAAAATAAACGTCGATTTTAAAAAAAATAAACATCGAATTCTACTAACAATAAGTATCAATTTGAAGCATCGATATTCGTCGAAAATCTCTCGGGAATATAAACGTCGATTTAAAAAAATAAACGTCGAATCCTACAAGCCTATATATAGCTATAAAAATTCTTTGCAGTTATTACGCAAAAATATCCTCATCCAATTAAAAAAATCTGATGTGGCCGCCACATGACTTTCTCCATACCTGTAATATTTCTAAAAATTCCAAATAGTTTAAATGATAAATGAAAAATTTAAACATCTTATACACCAAAAACAATAAGTTAATACTGGCGATAGTACACTCCTACCCAGTTTACGGCAAACTAATTCTCTCCAGGGACGGAAGTATTATGCGTGCGGTTCCTTAATTTTCCTGCTTACGATGGCATCGTTGATGTCGAAATGTTCATTTAGAGTTATAAAAAGGGACAGATTTATGGATAGTTGGGTCCTGCGCGCAGCCCTTATTGAGGCCCTATTCAATTACCTAAAACGTGACCATGTCTGAAAATATGACGGAGCTAAAAGTATATGAACGTTAATTTTTAACATGGGTTTTAAACTATGATATTAATTAATGATATTCGTACCTATAAATAGAGGTAAAAAGAATGCACTACTCTTCATCCGAAAATTAACTTTATTGATTGGAACAAAATGTAAGAAAGTTCATAGATTTTTGTAAAATATTCATAAGTGTTCATGTTTAAAATAAACTGATGTGGGCAACACATGACTTTCTCCATATTTATATGGCAAATTACACGTTGTTAGCTCCGAGATCGTTGTCAATATTTACTTCCGGTTGACAATTAAGAAAAAAGGAGCGTTACTAAGACGTAACTAAGCGTCAATTGTTAACAATAGTCTTCGGTAGGTGGCGTGGTGGTGGCAGCTAAAAATATAAGATATCTCTTAAAAATGCATTATATGGAAAAATGTATCAAACAAAGGTTGTAGAAAATTAAATTTCCTACAACTTTTATACCATTACATTTTTACATTTATCAAATATTATAGCAAATATTTCAAAATAACGGATAAGTGACAAGAGTAAACACGCACTTCCGGTCGACCGATTTTTACCAAAAACTAATCAGTTCTTACTTTTATAAAAATGTTAAATATAAAATTTTACGTTGACCTGATTAATAGTTTTTGAGTTAGAGCGCCCACAAAAATCTATCACATACAGACCGACAGACAGGCAGACATCATCGCGAAACTACTCGGAACGTGTTCAGGGAACCTTCAAACATGTATTACCGTTGAAATCTAGAGTTGGATTTTTTTCATGAAAACAATACTTTCTCATACTACGTATATGGAGAAAGTAAAAACGTTGTTTAGCAAAAAGGTATCTGATGAGATTAAACGAAGAAATTTGCTTGAAATATTCTTAAACCGACTGCATGAAGTTTCTAAATTTATAGAACGACTCGTAATAACCGATAGAAAATATTTTTCTCATGAACCTGATTATAAACGCAATTAGACCGGCCTCGTGTAATTAAAATTCCTTCTTGAAAATGGAACGTTAATACTTTATCTTTTTCATTGGTCTGTGTTGCTTATTGAATGCTTCAAATTATCCAACGATCACGGATGTTTTTAAAAGTTATACAGTGCGCCAAGGATAACGGGCGGTTTGTTATGGAGAGTATCTTTGCGTGTTTCCATTACTTTGACCAAACATCGGTATTCTTCAGGGAAATATTATCGTATCTAATCGGTTAAAATCTAATGATGGCGTAATAATAGCTTCTCAATTGTACACACACACACAATTTTATATAAATATAATCATCATAGGTAGTCTGTCCGTAGACAACCTGGTTCTCCATATACTCCTATTTTCCGCTGTCTTCATCATATCTTGATAACTCTCTTTTCCTTTCAAATCGTCTGTCAGGTGAAATCTTTTCCTACCTTTTTCCATCTAGTTTTCCTTCTAACATGTCTTTAACCATACTCACTCTCGTAAGGTAACAACCCAGTTTACCTTCCTCTTTCTAATAGTCTGTATAATCATTCGCTTCTCTCCTGCTCTTTGTAGCACTTTACCGTTTTTCATCTTATCTGTCCATTTTATCTTTAGCATTCTCCTCCAAGTCCACATTTCAAAGCTTTCCAAGTAATTGATGTCATTTTTCCTTAGCGTCCATGTTTCTGCCCCGTACAATACTCCATACATAGGCTTTTTTAGAACTTCTTGCGGGTATCTTCCCTTATATGTGTATATATCGTATATATATATATATATATATATATATATATATATATATATATATATATATATATAATTCTATATAGACGTTCCTTACAGAGGAGGATATAACATACAAGTACTTGGTGCTTGCATACTGCAAGCATTTCATCTCACTTTGAAAAAACATTAATTTTTAGATAGACATTTCATCATTACAAATAGTCTTTTAATTCTAAAGGTTTCACCTGCGCAGTGATTTTAGTTTTTCCCAGATGTAAAAATAATAGTTTAAAACAATCTCCAAATGTTGCAATTTTAAAAATTTCAAACTGTCTTCATTATAAAGTACTAATGTTACACATTTTAGCAAAATTTTAAAGTTGTAGCACTTCTAGAAGTAAAATAATATTTTTCTAATTGTTTAAATTTAAATAATTTTTAACCGCCGCCGAAATTCATCTATGGTAAAATTGAAATGTTTTTTTGAGCTAGTTTACTACTTTGTACATAACTTGAAAATTTCAGCTCCATAGCTCATTCCGTAATGTCTAAAGAGTTATCTATTTGTTTAAATTTTAAGAATTTTTAACTGCCAAACAAATTAAAATATCAAAATTTGCATAATCCCTATCTCTTTTTTTTTAAGAATTCTACTTTTTAAAAAAATTTCAACTCTGTAGCACATGCGAAAATACATAAACCATGAAAATTTGTTTAAACAATTGCGAATTTTTAGCGGCCACATTGTTGCACTTTTTCAAGATTTTCGTTTTTTCTAGTCGGTTTTGCACAAAATGCTACCTATGAAAAAAATTTCGTATCTCCAGCACATCTGAAAGTGCCTAAACATTAGTATCCTCCTGTTATATATCATTATATATCGACGACTCATACAGAGGAGGAGGAGATAACATATAACATACTAGTAGTTGGTGCTTGCATACTGCAAGCATTTCATCTCAACATAAAAAAAATTCATTATTCATCTTTCATAATTACACATATATTTTTAATTCTAAATATTTCACCTCCGCAACGATTTTCGTTTTTCCCACAGGTAAAAATAATATTTTAAAACAATCCCCAAATGTTGCAATTTTAAAAATTTTACACTTTCTCCATTATGGGGTACTAATGCTACACATTTTAGCCAAATTTTTAAGTTGTAGCACTTCTAGAAGTAAAATAATATTTTTCTAATTGTTTAAATTTAAATAATTTTTAACGGCCGCTACATATCGTATGTGGTAAAATTGAAATGTTTATTTATGCAAATTTACTACTCTGTAAAGAATTTGAAAATTTCAGCTTCATAGCTCACCCCGTAGTACCTAAACAGTTATCCATTTGTTTAAATTTTAAGAATTTTTAACTGCCAAACAAATAAAAATATCAAAAATTGTTTAATCCCTATTTGGTTTTTTTAAGTATTCTACTTCAAAAAAAAATTTCAACTCCGTAGCACATGCGGAAATACATAAACCATGAAAATTTGTTTAAACAATTGCGAATTTTTAGCGGCCGCATTGTTCCACTTTTTCAAGATTTTCGTTTTTTCTAGTCGGTTTTGCACAAAATCATACCTTTGAAAATAATTTCATCTCCAGCACATCTGGAAGTGCCTAAACATTAGTATCCTCCTGTTATATGTATGTTATATCCTCCTCCTCTGTAAGAGTCGTCGATATATAATGATAACAGGAGGATACTAATGTTTAGGCACTTCCAGATGTGCTGGAGATTCGAAATTTTTTTCATAGGTAGGATTTTGTACAAAACCGACTAGAAAAAACGTAAATCTTGAAAAAGTGCAACAATGCGGCCGCTAAAAATTCGCAATTGTTTAAACAAATTTTCATGGTTTATGTATTTCCGCATGTGCTACGGAGTTGAAATTTTTTTGTAAGTAGAATTCTTAAAAAAACGAAATAGGGATTATACAAATTTTGATATTTTAATTTGTTTGGCAGTTAAAAATTCTTAAAGTTTAAACAAATAGATAACTCTTTAGACATTACGGAATGAGCTATGGAGCTGAAATTTTCAAGTTATGTACAAAGTAGTAAACTAGCTCAAAAAAACATTTCAATTTTACCATAGATGAATTTCGGCGGCGGTTAAAAATTATTTAAATTTAAACAATTAAGAAATATTATTTGACTTCTAGAAGTGCTACAACTTTAAAATTTTGCTAAATTGTGTAGCATTAGTACCCCATAATGGATAAAGTGTAAAATTTTTAAAATTGCAACATTTGGGGATTGTTTAAAACTATTATTTTTACATTTGGGGAAAACGAAAATCGGTGCGGAAGTGAAATCTTTAGAATTAAAAGAACATTTGTAATGATGAAATGTCTGTCCGAAAAATGAATGTTTCTTCAAGGTGATATAAAATGCTTGCAGTATGCAAGCACCAACTACTAGTCATTATATATCGACGACTCTTACAGAGGAGGAGATAACATATAACATATAACAGGAGGATACTAATGTTTAGGCACTTCCAGATAGCTGGAGATTCGAAATTTTTTTCATAGGTAGAATTTTGTGCAAAACCGACTAGAAAAAGCGAAAATCTTTAAAAAGGTCAACAATGCGGCCGCTAAAAATTCGCAATTGTTTAAACAAATTTTCAAGGTTTATATATTTCCGAATGTGCCACGGAGTTAAAAAATTTTTATAAGTAGAATTCTTAAAAAAACGAAATAGGGATTGTACAAATTTTGATATTTTAATTTGTTTGACAGTTAAAAATTCTTAAAGTTTAAACAAATAGATAATGTGACGGGCTAGGGTTTCTCGGAGAGGAAAGGGCACAAATGAAAGTTACACGTAATAACAGAAACACCTTTAATCGCCTGGGGCGCACACTACACTACGTAAGCTTCCACAAGAGAGGAGAGAACTGACGCGCACCCTGTTGGCTGCGCGCAAAAACAAAATAAAATGAACAGCAAAGTCCGTTATCGGTCTGGTCTCGTTACATCCTCCCCCTTAGAATGGCATGTACGACCTCGAATGCAATTCTACAAGGTCTGCCACTGGCGGCATCTCCTAGGTGGCTGCATCCTAGTAGGTAGCGCAGGTATGTGGGAAGCCACCGATGAAGTAGAAGGCACCGATGTCCTGGAAGGCACCGATGACGTAGAAGGCACCGATGTCCTGGAAGGGAATGATGTCCTGGAAGGCACCGATGACGTAGAAGGCGCCGATGACGTAGAAGGCACCGATGTTCTAAAAGGCACCGATGCAGGTCTTGGGGCTGATTGCTGTTGCCGTGGACGGCCTCGTTTCCGCAGCGGCCGTAATAGACACGGATCTGGGGCACCAAGAGTGGCGACAAAGGGAGTCAAGGACGACACATGGTAAACACCAAGAGGGATATTAGGTGCTTCAGGAGTTGCAAGCTGATATGTGCTCGGTGAGATCTGCTTGCAAATCAAATATGGGCCATCTCGTCGAGGGGCAAACTTTGAAGTGTAGCCATGTTTGGCTTTACTTAACGCGTGTATCTCGACCAGAACCCTATCCCCAATCTTAAAGTTAATGCCGCTTCTTCTTTTCTCGTCAGCGTATGATTTTGAGCGATCTTGCTGAATTTCATGCTTTTCCTTCGCTTCTCTTAGTGCTTTCGCAAAGGTTTTCAGGTACGGAGTAATTTCCTGTACAAACGGCGAATTCTCAACTATCGCACGTAGATCACGGTTGACGTCGTCAGGTGTACGAAGTTCACGCCCGAAACACAAGTAAGCAGGGGAAAAACCGGTTGCCTGACTCTTCGTCGAATTCATCGCGAATCGAATGCTCGGTAGGTGATCTTTCCATCCGCTGTGGCAATTGGCGGTGAATATAGCCAGTTGGGTCTTAAGGTCCCGATTCTTTCGCTCAACAGGGTTGGCCTCAGGATGATACGCAGGTATCAAACTCTGGTTGAAACCCAGACAGTATGCAACCTTTTGCAGTACATCGCTTACAAACTGCGTGCCGTTGTCACTAATGACCCGTCGCGGGGTTCCGAACCGAAGGATCACTTCTTCGATTAGAAGTCTTGCGCACGCAGCAGCAGTAGCGACTTTCAGTGGGAACAATTCTACCCATCGAGTTGATGTATCCTCCACTATAAAAATCCACCGCTCCCCGGTAGATGTCTCTGGCAGTGGACCAAATAGGTCCATCGATAGCACTTCAAACCGTCGGTGTTGTATAGGCGTTTGTAGGAGTCCAGCTGGTTTGAGGTTGCTAGGCTTAAAGCGCTGGCACTCGATACATGATTTCACATGATCTGTGACCGTGCGACGCATTCCTATCCAGTAGTATCTGGAGCCGATCTTCTGCAAGGTCTTTTCTGCACCGTAATGTCCGGCGGTGGGCGAATCATGATATTCGTACAATATCTTGGGTATTTGTGTCCGTGGTAAGACCTGCTGGGCATCTCCATCATCATGCTCAGGGGAATATCTATACAAAATGCCATTGAGCATAATATATCCCCGGTCAGTCCATCGTACAAAATCTACCGCATTCTCCTGTGACTCGAAGCAGTCGATTATCTGCTTAATTTCTGGATCAGCCAGCTGCTCCTGCCTGATAACTTCTGCAGAGGTGGTCGGCATGTCGACAGTCACAGAACAGATATTCATATCCTCGTATTGGCCTGGTGGACGTGATAGCGTATCAGCCACTGCGTTACATCGCCCTGGAGTGTATTCTACTTGAATATCGTACGATTGTAGAGATAGAGCCCATCTTGCCAGGCGACCACTAGGTGACTTGAGTGTCATGAGCCAGCGGAGTAACAACTGTCACAGGTGCTCCTTCTAAATATCCCCGGAACTTTTCCAAGGCCCAGACAACTGCCAACGCCTCCCTCTCAGTCGTACTATAATTGTGCTCAGGGGCAGTCATCAGTCTGCTCGCATACTCGACGGGGCGTTGGTCTGGAAGCTCCCCTGGAGTAGAACCGCTCCCAAAGCGTAAGCGCTTGCGTCTGTTCGGAGCACATATGGCAGTGTATGGTCTGCTTGCCGAAGGATGGGCGGTGTTGTTAATAATTCCTTGAGCATCTTGAATGCATCATCTTGACTCGGTCCCCAATTCCATAGAGCATTCTTTTTCGTCAAATCACTTAGAGGTCGAGCAACACTGGAATAGTTGGGCACAAACCGTCGGAACCAGGACCCTGTCTGCAGAAACGTTATGAGTTCTTTGACGTTCTTAGGTGCTCTCATTTCTGCGATGGCGGCTATCTTACCGGGATCTGGTTTGATTCCTTGAGATGAAATAAGATGGCCAAGATATTTTACCTCCGACGACCCAAGTGTGCACTTTGACCTATTTACATGTAACCTGAATTGTTGCAGGCGACTGAACACTTGGCGAAGGTCTTCCATGTTTTCATCAAAAGAAGACGATAAAATGATCAAATCATCCAATTACGCCAGTACCTGGACATCTCGAAGACCAGATCGGAGACGGTCAATCAGCCTTTGAAAGGTGGCAGGAGCATTTCGGAGACCAAATGGCTTGCGTTTGAATCGGAAGTGGCCCAAGGGCGAGATAAACGCAGTTTTGTCTCTGCCTTCAATCCTGACCGGAACCTGCCAATACCCTGAACGTAAGTCAAGCGTAGTCATGTACAGGGACTGCTTTGCTTCGTGAAGTAGGTCATCTACACGAGGTAAAGGGTATCTGTCTGGAACCGTCAGACTGTTCAGGCGTCTGTAACCAACGCAGGTCCGAAAGGTTCCGTCCTTTTTGGGCACGAGGACGACGGGCGCTGCATAGGGAGAATCACACTCCTCGATGATGTCCTCAGCCAGCATTCTCTCAAGGTCCTGCTGAAGAAACTCCTTTTTGGCAGGCGACAGCCTATATGGGGGTACAGCGATTGGAGTATCATCGGTTACCTTAATAGCATGCTCTGCAAATGGAGTGGGCTCCTTGCTAGGAGAAAAGACATCTTCATATTCAGCGAGAAGTGCGGTGATGCGGCGTTTCTGGTCCTCATCCAAATTCTGTCCTTCATCATCCCGTAATGGCAGGTTGCTGACGTGGACGTTGCTCACAGGTACAGATGTAGCAATATCTTCTTCTCGTACAAAACCGTGGCGGCTACTGGGATCTTCCTTGAAGAACCATTCATGTCCGGGAAGATCCAGAACCATGCCAGCACTTCGGATAAAATCTATGCCAAGTAGCATCCGGCTCTCCGGATGATCCGGAATTGCGATCAAGGTCGTGAGGATCATACGGTTGACGATAGAAATTTCCACAGAAAAACTCCTGGCTAATACGCGATGCGTTTTTCCATCAGCTAACTTCATGTCCAGGGAAGTCTCGCTGAACGGACGCCCTCGAGAAATTAATATATGATAAAGCTGTGCACCGGCTTTACTTCTTTGGGAGCCAGTGTCAAGACAAGCTAGACCATCCAGTCCTAAAATCTGGACCGGGAGCATTGGTCGCGATGAACCATCATCAATAGAGAAGGTTGACTGCGTAAAATTGAAGGATGAGACAATCGTACTTTCAGTTTTCATGGGAGGAGCACAGTTAGGGCAGTTGCTTCTGACATAACCTGGGGCACCGCACCCAAAACACGTTATTTGTGGTTTTGGCGAATCAGATTTTGGGGTTTGGGGTGATGATTTTACTGATTGTACAACATCACCCTTAGTTGCTTTTGCTTTCCTGCAATCTGATTCAACGTGGCCGAAATATTTACAGTAACTACACCTCGGACGCTGTTTCTTCTCCGGTCTGTGTCTACCTTCATTACTACTGACATCCTTTGATGGTCGCACAACCTCACGCCGTGAGTATTCAATGTCTTTTGCACGTTGCAAAAGACTCTTGAATGAGTCGAAATCGCTAGGTGAAAGTCTTTTTCTAACTTTTCTATTCATTAACCCGTATACAATATCTAATTGCGCGCGTTCTGGCAAGGTATACGGTAATTATGAAGGGAGGGCACGAATGTGGCATGCAAAAATCTCGCTTGTTTCATTTTCGTGTTGCTCACGTGCAAAAATCTCTCTAAAGACGAGATGAGGCGGCAATTTGCGAGAGAACGCGTCTCGAAACGCGCACACGGCAGCGTCCCAGTCCGAAATATCTCTCTTTATACCCTGCCACCATGTCGCAGCAATGCCTTCCAGAAGCATTGAGACACCACGTAATGCATTTTCTTCGCTGACATTTGTGCAATCCTTAAAGGTCAAAACCGAGTCCAAGAATGCGTCAACATCAGACGAAGCACTGCCGTTAAATCGAGAAGTACATTTAGAAAAATTGCCGCTACTTGGTGTAACAAGGACGGGGCTCGTCAATTGCCTATCAAGAACAGTCATTCTTGCCGAGTCCGTAATTTGCGCAATCAGCGCCTGAAATTGTTCGTTTGATAACGTCAAGGCTGGCGGAGATTCACTCGTCCCTTCCGTGGGTGATGATTTAGATTTAGGCATGGTAGCTATTTCTAAACTAATCCACGCAGGAAACAATATCACTCAGCGGAAATACGGAAAAATTCGCTAGGCGGCAAGGCCCAAGGTCGCAGCGCGGAAAAAGCAATATGACCGCACAAAGTAACAACCACATGAAAGAACGCAGTTTGGCCAAAAAAGCAATATGGCCGCGAGTAAAACAATATGGCCACGCGGAAGAACACAATGCCGCAGCGCTGAAGGACAGTTAATTATCGCAGCGCGAAAGGACAAATATTTTCGCAGTGAGCGAATAATATCACGTGGAAATAAGAAATTTACGGACACACGTATCGCACTAAATTTCACTGTAGGTGGAAGTAGGCGAAGAAGTACCGCTTCGCGGAAGGATACTTAAGAAAATCACGTGGCAGGATGTATAGCACTAACACGTAGAAAATAGACAGCACACACTAATTATGGCCAAAATACAAATTTGAAATTTGCGGACACAAGTATCTCACTTAATTTCGCTGTATATGGCACTAAGTGAGGAGGTATCTATACACAACACGGAATTGGTTGCGCTGCTTCCGGAATCCGATGCTCAGATCTGATGAGTGTTTAAAACGCATATATTCCTTTGCACACTTTTCTCTGCTCCCGAGCCGCGAGTTGGGCGCCATTTGTGACGGGCTAGGGTTTCTCGGAGAGGAAAGGGCACAAATGAAAGTTACACGTAATAACAGAAACACCTTTAATCGCCTGGGGCGCACACTACACTACGTAAGCTTCCACAAGAGAGGAGAGAACTGACTTGCACCCTGTTGGCTGCGCGCAAAAACAAAATAAAATGAACAGCAAAGTCCGTTATCGGTCTGGTCTCGTTACAATAACTGTTTAGGGACTACGGGATGAGTTAGGAAGCTGAAATTTTCAAATTATTTACAGAGTAGTAAATTTGCATAAATAAACATTTCAATTTTATCACATATGATATGCGGCGGTCGTTAAAAATTATTTAAATTTAAACAATTAGAAAAATATTATTTTACTTCTAGGAGTGCTACAATTTTAAAATTTAGCTAAAAGGTGTAGCATCAGTACCCCATAATGAAGAAAATGTAAAATGTTTAAAATTGCAACATTTGGAGATTGTTTAAAACTATTATTCTTACATGTGTGAAAAACGAAAATCGCTGCAGAAATGAAATCTTTAGAATTAAAAGACTATTTGTAATGTTGAAATTTCTGTCTGAGAAATGAATGTTATTTTAATGTGAGATGAAATGATGCAAGCACCAATTACTAGTATATATATATATATCCACCTCTTCATTCTCTTATACTTGAATTCCGCTTCTTCTCTCACTCTATTCTCCTCCCATCCTTCTATTTCTCTCTCCTCTCGCCCTCTCTTTCCATGGATACCTTCACTCCACCTCTCTCTCCATCCCTCTTTCTCTATTCTCTCTCTTCCTCTATCCATCCCATTGTCTCCCTCTCATTTTCCCCGTCCCTCTTTCTCTCTACCTCTTTCTTTTTCTCTCATCCCTCTTTCTCATTCATATAGCTATCTATCTCATTTTCCCCATACCTCTTTTTCTCTGCCTCTTTCTTTTTCTCTCCATCCCTTTCTCTCTCTCTCATTTTCCCCTTCCCACGTTTTACCTCTTTCCCTCCATTCACCTTTATCTTTTCTCTCCAACCACCTTTCTTTCCCTCTACCGCACCCTCTTTGTCATTTCCACTGCCTTTCTCAACTGGTACATCTTTCTATTCCTTCCCTCTCTCTCTTTCTGCTTTGATCCTTCGCTTTGTATCCCTCTCATTTGGTCCTTTGTCTTTTCTCTCTCTCTCACCTTCCAAATCCACTCCCTCTCACTCCTCTTTCCCTCCCTCCCTCACTCCACTTGAGGGCCTCTTCCGATTCTCTCTTGGTTGGTCGTTCTCGTTGCCCTTCTATCGCGCAGCACCCGGACGATGACATTTTTAGTCTGGTTTCCAAAGGCAACATAGCCTTATGAAATGGTCGTGTCTCTGTGTGTATGTTTGTGTCCCCCCTACTAACAACTTATGCATCAATGGACCGATTTTCATGAAACTTGGTATGAGGCTCTTGCTACCAGGGCCCACCTCAGAGCTGTATTTTATTTGACTAATATTGAAGTCTCGGGTTCGATTCCAGGAACATTTTTTCCCTATTTGTTTTACATAGGAAGTCTCAAATCCATCGTGCAGGAATGTTTTCTTTAATACTTTAAAATATCTTAAAATTGTGATTTTGGAGAGAGGTTTGTACTGTTCTAAGGAGAAAAGAATTTAGATTCAAATTCTTATCACAGGATTTGGATAATTGATCGTATTTTTTTAATGTCTACTGAAATATAGTGGTTTTGCGTTTTAAATCACATTTTATCGAATTGTTGCCATGGAGACGATTATTACCGTACTCGGCTTGAGCACAGACGAGTGAACAAATGGATTATTTTTATCCATTCGACTGCCCTTCAGCAATGGACAGTTGATCCATACATGCTAGCCTATAAACAGTAATATTTATGGTGGATGGTGGTGCGAGGGGAGAGAATGGCCAGGGAGAGGAGAGGAGGGACGAGAGGGACAAGGAGAAGGCGGAAAAGACAAGACTTAGTTGTAGTTGAGGGGCCAGGTGGCCCTCTCTCGCCGCCCCCTAAATCTCCGTTTTCTGATTTGAAGAGAGGAAGGGGGGCTCCTAGACGCGAGGACCGAAATAGCCGTCGGTCTGTTGGCAAAAAACGGATTTGAGAAGAGTGAGACGATGGCGATATTCTCGAGACAACGGGGCGGCTTCTTAAATATCTTTAGTTTGAATGTAACGATATCAAATAAAAACAATTTAACCTGATATTGTCGCAGAGAACATTAAACTCGGGTGCGTTCGTCACTCGATGTTCTCTGCGGGAGGAGCGCTTTCGCACGATCGGGAGGCCTAAATGAGCCCCTGAATGGTGCGCAAGAGAGAACTTTTGAACTTCCCAAAGTGGGAAGATTGATTTACCCGACCGAGACGGTGGACACAGAGCGTTATCCGCCAAGTTCTCTCGGAAATATCGATCGCCGTCCACGTCACTGCTCCCGTAGGCCTCCGGAGGCCCCCTGAAGCCCCAGGATGCCCCCGGAGGAGGCTGTTTTTCGCCTGCGGTCTGAATTCCCGTTGCGGGCACGGCTCTCGAGCCACGCACGCTTGGAATTGCGATCTTCGAATGTCATCGCAGATGCGTTTGTAAATCGGCTAGCTCGTCGCAGTCACGGATATTCTTGACGCGAGTGACGTGTTGAGGGACTGCTTTCTGGAGGCATAGCGCCGCCCATCCACTGCAACGCGAATTCCAGGAAAATATCATTACGAAAAATGTAGCGATGAATTATTAAAAAAATTCTGTTATTAATAATCACGATATTGTTGGTTCGAATTTTCTCTTATTCCTTTTGTTGTTGGAAATGAAGGAATTATGAGTGGCATGTGTTAGGAAGAGCGCGATAAATCATAATGTATGAATATGCAAAGACTAGGAAAACAAATAAGCTGAAAGTACCCGAAAAATCATCTTACTTATGGCCGTGAAAACAGGCCCAAATGACCTCGTAATTAATCTCTATGTAGATCGTTTATGAGTATAATAAATCATGGTCGTATTTTTATCGAACCAGCTATTTATGCCATGACCCTCTATTTATTTATTGATCGTAATTATGAGTGATAGTAATAAACATGCAGCAGTAAATTTAATTTCGCGGTATTTTTCGTCAAGATTTTTTCAGATTTCCTATAATGTATGCATCCTCTGTTGCTGCAATTTGCTTAGTAATGCTACCATTGTTTTTTGTTTTGATTTGATTGCTATCGATTGTAATAATATCAGTTTTACTTAAAAAATTTCTCTTGAGAATGGATAACACCGAAAGAGGACAAAATTCTAGATTGCGTTTTTTAAAAATGAACGTTCAGCTACAGCTCATTTGGTTCCCGTCCTACAATTCTCCGCCATCAGAATAAAAGGTTCTTAAAAATTATTTCCTTTAATCCCTTGCTATCCCCTCGCTGGTATCGGAGTCTTAAAAACCACGGAAGGATTGACACGGAACATTAAGGTTAGGCAATGTATAATTCGCATCGCTCTTTAAACACTTTCGGATATTCCTTTCGAGAAAATATAAAGATGTCGTATGGGATGAGAGCTTCAAGCTTACTCTCGTTACACAAAAATTACTAGGAAGGGAGTCATGTTAAAGAAGGAAACGCAGGTATCATACAAGCTGCAAGTTAAGCGATGAACGCATTTCGGGTCATTCGCAAAATGTGAGGTAATCGATATTAGCGAGTAATGATCCTTGAAGGAAATCAGACGGTGTAGTTATGTCCTTGTCTCCGAAGGTCACTCGATCTCATTTATGCAACTGGAAGCGATTCTTTTGGTTGCGCAATCAGGCGTCGTATTTATGAAGAGAAGCAAGATTATTCTTTCATTATTACTGTATGCCTTTTTAGATCCCGGAACGATAAATCATACGTTGCTATTTACGGCTATTGTTGTTCGCCATTTGTTAAGTAATCATTTATGATGATAAATCCGGAGTCTCTGCCGCTGTTAAATTGGTTATTTTACCGAAGCAAGGATTGAGTTATAACACAGTTATAAAAACACATTTAAGAGGCTGAGGTTGCTTTCTGTAAAAAGCAGACTAAAACATTCATTTTTATTGCGTCTGCACGTGAAATGTTTTTTCAAACAAAAAATTCACGAATATAAACATTCCTATCATTATATATCACAGGCCACGCTAATAGCCAGTGCCATGAAAATCCGTTTGATATAAGCCGAGATGGAATTTAAGTGATAACATAAGCATGACCTATATTGGTAGCACTGATCTACTCAATTTCACTGATCTATGTCTAGCAAACTTTATGAAAATCCGTTGAATACAATCCGAGATCTTTAGGTATTCCTTCTCGTAAATAACGCAACGAACTATAAAAATCATTTCCCCTTCCTTCCGTCCTTCTCTCCTTCCCGTACTGAAAACTCATAAGGATTGGAATAACAATATGATTTCGAGGTGTAACAATGTAATTGGTATGCAAGGAAATATTCCGTTAAAATGGCAAGGTTCTCCCCAAATATGTGGATTAAACGTTTAACATGAAGGATTTCGAACAGTAAAACGAAAAACAATGAGCAGAATAAGAAACCTTATAATTTTTCCTTTAAAGTGATTTAGATCTAAAGGTCGTGAGTCCATATTTTCTAATTTAAATCTCAAAAAGAAGAAAAGCCTGCACATCAAAAAGCTGATTTTTTACTTTTTATATTATGGGAAATGCAAATCATCCCCTGGAGTCTAACCCTAGACGTTTTTCGTAAATTTTTCTTCGTCATAGCATTTTTATATCGGAGTAGATTATCTCTGCCAAATTTCAAGTTTATATCTGCATATATGATCGGGTTATTCGCGCTTTTAGTATATTCCAGGAAACAGGAACCCAGGAATCGGACTTATATATATATATATATATATATATATATATATATATATATATATATATATATATATATATATATATATATATAGATGTCAACAAGGTGTTGGGATGAGGAAGGATGGGAGGATGAGTTCTCTCTCTGTAGCTGAAGAAGGAGTTGTTCCGAAAGCTTCTGTGTTTTAGTGTTATTTTACGTGTGTCGCTTCGACATCCCCGGGGCCTCGCCAACCTGAAGTCGTCTGATTGGTGAGTGTCCACTGGGTTTCCTCATCCCAACACCTTGTTGACATCCATATATATATATATATATATATATATATAATGTAGCACAGGTATGGGAAGAATACATTAAGGAATTATACAGCAAACAGACAGGAGCGGCAAAAATAGAACTGGAAAATGAGGAAAACATTGAAGAAGATAACTTAGGACCAAGTATTATGGAGAGCGAAGTAGAAAAAGCGATAGTGGAACTTAAGAAGGGGAAAGCCACGGGCAGCGATGGAATACCGGCTGAGATACTTAAAGTCATAGGATCAGAAGGACTAAAAGCGATCACGAAATTAATTAATAAGATTTACGACACGGGAGAGTGGCCTCAGGATTTCCTAGAAGTAACAATGATCCCTCTAAAGAAGAAGCCAAAGGCAATGCAGTGTAAAGATTACAGAACTATAAGCCTTCTGTCACACACATCGAAGATCATCACGAGGATTCTTAATAAAAGGCTGGAGAAAAAGGCAGAAGAAATAATAGGGGAAGATCAATTCGGTTTCAGAAAAGGACGAGGAACTAGAGATGCTATAGGAGTAGTTAGAATCATATCAGAAAGGGCAATAGAATACAGTCAAGATATCTGCGCATGTTTCGTAGACTGGCAGAAGGCCTTTGATATAGTAAATTGGGTAAAGTTGATGAAGATATTAAAGGATATAGGTGTAGACTGGAAAGACAGGAGACTGATTAGGAATCTATATGAGAATCAAGTTGTAAAGGTCAGGTTTGAGAATGTGGACACCTGCGGAATAAATATCGGTAGAGGAGTAAGACAAGGATGCTGCCTATCGCCAACCCTATTCAATATATATGGAGAAAGTCTAATGCAAGAAGCTTTAGAAGGCACAGGGGATTTCAAAATTGGAGGAAGGATTATAAGAACAGTAAAATACGCAGATGATCAAGTACTTCTAGCAAGAAAGGAAGAGGAGCTACAAAAAATGATAAATAGACTAGTGATAACAGGTAGAAAATATGGTATGGAAATAAATACAGAAAAATCCAAGGTCATTCAAATATCGGGTAAAGAAGAGAATCTGAACATAACTATTGGGGGAAAGCCATTAGAACAAGTTTCAGAATATAAATACCTTGGAAGCATCATAACACGAGAGGCAAAATGTACGGATGAGATCAAAACTAGAATAGGAAAAGCAAAAGCGGCTTTCAGGAGAAAGAAACAACTACTTACAGGGAATATAAGGGAAGATATCCGCAAGAAGTTGATACAATGCTACGTATGGAGTATAGCATTGTATGGGGCAGAAACATGGACGCTAAGGAAAAATGACATCAAATACTTGGAAAGCTTTGAAATGTGGACTTGGAGGAGAATGCTGAAGATAAAATGGACAGATAGGATGAAAAACGATGAAGTGCTACGAAGAATAGGAGAGAAGCGAATGATTATACAGACTATCAGAAAGAGGAAGGCTAACTGGGTTGGACATTACCTGAGGAGAGAGAGTATGATTAAAGACGTGTTAGAAGGAAAACTAGATGGGAAAAGGGAAAGAGGTAGGAAAAGGTTTCAGCTGATAGACGATCTGAAAGGGAAAGAGAGTTATCAAGATATAAAGAGGACAGCGGAAAATAGGAGTATATGGAGAACCAGGTTTAACCATGAATAATCACGGACCTGTCTACGGACAGACTACCTATGATGATGATGATATATATATAATAACTAAAGGAAAAGAAAAGGTAGTGATGAGGGTGGCAACAAGGTGTTGAGGGAAGCCCAGCGGACACTCACCAAGTTGGGGACCAAGCTGGCAGGCTGCTGGGGGCGTCGAAGAGACACGTAAAACACACGAAAGCTTATCGGGCCTAAGCCCTTCTTCAGCGAAAGAGTATGTATATATATATATATATATATATAAGTCCGATTCCTGGGTTCCTGTTTCCTGGAATATACTTAACTCTGACTTTCATTTACTCTACTGCTGAAGAAGGGCATAGGCCCGATAAGCTTGCGTGTTTTTTGTTTTTGTGTTCGTGTGTTTAACGTGTCTCTTCGACGCCCCCAGCAGCCTGCCAACTTGGTCTCCGACTTGGTAAGTGTCCGCTGGGCTTCCTTCAGCACCTTGTTGCCACCCTCATCACTACCTTTTCATTTCCTTAAGTCTATATATATATATATATATATATATATATATATATATATATATATATATATATATATATATATAGGGTATATTCCATAAGTCCGGCCGCATAGGACAACTTTGTTATTTTGCAGAATATCTAAAAATAATAAGAGACCAAATTTGTTTGCAATAGGCTATTTTTCGGGAGAAATGTTGATTTTAGTTGTCTAGGGCCTTCAGTTCGACCGCTACTCTCTTGGCTCATCAACGGTTAAGTGACTCGGCGGAAATTCCCACGTCCACATAAAGGAGCTAGGAGCCAGCTATGTGAATAGGAGTTGCAACTAAAATGAATAAAAAGTCCAAAAACTCATGCAGCAGTGTTTATTGCACATTTACAATAAATTTTCAAATTGGTATCCATGCTGGTGTACACACATTCTGATTCGTTCCCTAAAGCTTCTCCGTACACGTAGCAATGTTTGCAGAGTAATTTCTGCGCATGCTGCACGGATGTTTTCCCGAAGTTCTTCAAGGCTTCTTGGCCTGCTGTAGTAAACAACTGATTTCAAGTGTCCCCAAAGGAAGAAATCAAGGGGCGTAAGGTCAGGAGAACGTGGCGGCCACTCCACTGGGCCCCTTCGTCCGATCCATTTTCCCGGCAGAAACGAATCTAACCATCTGCGCACCGTGTTAGAATAATGAGGAGTTGCTCCATCTTGTTGGAAGTAAAACTTCAGACGCTCGTCTAGGGGCATTTCGTCCAAGAAAAGCACCAAATTGGTTTCTAGGAGACGAAGGTAAATCTCACCTGTCAGACGTCCATCTAAGAAGACAGGCCCCAAAATTTTGTCACCAAAAATTCCACACCACACGTTGATCCGCGGATCAATTTGATTGTGCCCTTCTTGAACTGCATGGTGATTCGTCTCGGACTAAGTTGTGCCTATTTACAGAACCATTAAGATGAAAGCACGCTTCATCGCTGAACAGAATATGCCCCTCCAGGTTTCTCAGAATTTGTCGGGTTCCCTGAAACCACTCAAAAAATTCCAACCGTCTATCTGCGTCGTCTCCGTGCAGATGTTGAACGAAAGTTGTTTTGTACGGGTGAAATCTGTCCTTGGCAAGAATCCGCTGGACAGAACTTTTGCTAATCCCAATTTCTTGGGAAATTTTACGGGTGGATCGTCGAAAACTGGCGCCAACTTTAGCGAAGACAGCCAGTGTGTCTTCAGCCCCAGTAGAACTTCGCGGCCGTCCTGCACGAGGCCTGTCATTCACGCTTCCAGTTTCGTTGAAGCGATTGAAAGTATCGCGTATCATTTTCTCTGACGGTTCCGGTTGCTCCGGATGACGGTGATACTCCCTTGCTGCTCTACGAAGGCTCAAGCCGGACACGTGAAGAATCACTATTTCCGCCTTATCACGCGCTGCGTACATTTCTCTGCCTGCACTCCAGAACTGCGACTTGAAAACTGAAATTTCCGGTGTGACTGTCACGTCTCCAAACACCAACAAAGAAAAATGAACGTTAAAATGAGGCGGCAACATCAACAATCACAGTTTCCACCGAAATCACCAGTAAATTAATTAATTCATTATTAGGCATTAGCGGCCACACTAATCCATTTTAATGTCAGCAATTGATATCAATTGTTGTTGACATTTGTCAAATGCCACACTCTCTTGCATAATTCACACTTCTTGCCTCCTCACATAGCTCATTTATGTGGACGTAGGAATTTCCGCAGTCACTAAACCATTGATGAGCCAAGAGAGTAGCGGTTGAACGAAAGGCACTAAACAGCGAAAATCAACATTTCTCCCGAAAAATAGCCTATTGCAAACAACTTTGATCTCATTATTTTTAGATATTCTGCAAAGTAACAGTTTTCCTATGTGGCCGGACTTCTGGGACACCCTGTGTGTGTGTATGTATATATATATATATATATATATATATATATATATATATATATATATATATATATATATATCAAGGTAAACTAATTCCGAAAATAAAATCAATAAATAAAATTATCAACAAGGTTAAAAACTCGGGTATAGCTCTATTGAAAGTTTACGGACCATGCGCAGAAACCCATTTTGGTCTGGAGGAGTCTATTCTCGAAACTCGGGGGAGAGGGTAAAATTCTACTTCATTCTCTGCTGAGACTCCACGTAGAGCTGAATCCCAAGGTCATTCATTTCCCCTTCACTTTCCCTCCCCTTAAACATATTACCCTCCAGCACGTGGCAGTTCGCGCATTTAAGGACCGTAAGCTTTCAATACACCTATACTGAAAGTTTTATCATGATCTGAACTCCTATTCTATAGTTACTGCCTTAAATATATTAGGTGGGGTCATATTGACCCCACGCCACTAATTAAGGGTTAATAGGATGAGTAGCACGGAAGTCGCAGTCTACGTCTACTACCGTCGTATCTACTCGTGTAATTTCCCTCAATCTTCTCGGCGTTTTAACTCTAAGAGAGAGAGAGAGAGAGAGAGAAAAATTAGGGAGATAAGAGAGGGAGGGGGTTGGAGGGGTGAGAGTGATGGAGGGGGAGAGAGGGATGGAGGGGGAGAGGGATGGATGGGTAGTGGGGGATGGAGGGGTGAGAGGGTGCTAGCGTCAAAAGGATCGAGAGTGAGAGAAAGAGATTTAAGTGTCGCCAAAGGTGTATGAGAGTGGGGAGGACGGGAGGGAGGGAGAAGGGTATTTGGGAGAGATAGAATCGCGCTGGAAGCGTCCTAAGAGCTCTTCTCGAGACACATTGAGGCTGGAGGTGCTTGGAGTGCTTCATTCCATTGATTCCCGATTCCGCGCGGAAAAATTTCAAATTTATAAAAAAATTAATAATGCAGTAGGATTTGTCGTCGGATTTTTTTTTAAATATGGCGATTTTTATCAAATTTTCAAATTTTAACGAGAACTGTAATATATTACATTTAAATTCGAAATTTCGTTATCATAGTTGAAATAAAAATAATGAAAAGCGTGCGCGATAGAATGTCGATTGTCAGATCTGATTGGTGAAATACTTAGCTCGAGCTACGGATTTGTTAGGATAATCGATCAGCAATGGGGCCGAATAATAATAAGTGTATTTGCACATTGTCGTTACATCCATCCCTCCAATTGCGCGGTTTCGCTTTACACGTTTTTTTCGTTTTGCGCGTTTTCCTTTTCGAGAACTATGTAGTGCATACTACCTCGAATTTTACAACCATAAATTTTGCTTTTAGTCTTTGAGTATCAAAAAATAAAAAACGTTTCCGTTCTACTTACAGGATTACAGGAAAGGGTCAGCGAAGAAGAGCTAAATAAAAACATAAAATGTTTTAGTTCGACTTTGAAATTATAGAATGGGATCAAAGATTAAAAGCTGAATAGAAACATTAAATATTTTAGTTCGACTTGGAAATTATAAAATATGATCAAAAAGAAAGACCACAGTGCAACTACATTGTTGCTCGATGAACTGAAGAGTGCGCTCGTAAGTAACTTCAAAAGTACACTTTTCTGCGCGATCCTTTGGAGAAAGACGTCGTAAAGATGTTTACGCATTTCTTGAAATTAATATTTCTTCCTTTAAAGATTTTCCATGGTCTGCAGTCATCGATCAATGTTTGCACCTATAATATATATCATAGAAAATTTGTAAATGCTTTTAAATACGTACATTATAATACATAAATTGAAACGCATGGTAATGTATTCCAAAGTGAGTATCTACGTCTCTTCCCACCGTTGCTCTTTTACAGGAACAGCTATGCAATGCAAAGCTTTTGAAAATGTAATATATATTGTTATACAATTAATATGTGTATTATCATTAACACTAACCTAAAATTTGTGGAAACGGGTATTCATAATCATAGAATGAAATAAATGTAGCGAAACCAGTCGTAATAATTATACTCCGTGTGGAAGATTACAAAATATTTCACCATGTGTATTGTATAATAATGTAAATAAGAATGGGCAAATTTTTGTCATTTCACCCAAAATAACAATGGATTTTTACATTAAACTAAACTCGATCGGCGTTCTTTGCTACTTAATCACAGAATCTTTTAAAATGTAATCGTTTTATGATAATTAACACTCAACTATTTATGACTTTTATGCATTTCCACAGTTAAATGTTTGTTCTGGAGATACCATTTTAATATCTTTTTCAAGAAATGCATAAATAACTCTCTGGAAGCAAACTCCATTACTGTTTCTTGGTAGCCATTGTTATTCGAACGACTTTCTTCTATCGCAATTTGTTTTTCTCATCTCAGATTTTATTTCTTCCGCCACAGTAAAAGGAAACTTTGGTATTTAAATGGGCGTTTTTTCTCAACTCTTCCTCTTTTACTTTCATTCGTTTTACGTGTTTTATGATTCTTGTCTAAAAATTCTGTTTCTTGGTGAAAGTATAGAATACTTATTATCATTGTAACATTTATCGCTCTTACTTGACTATCGATTTGGTTGCCAATGCGAAACCTTTCGATTACAATTTGCTGTTAACCGAGATGTTCTTTTTTATTGGTTGTATCCTGTCGATAAGTTTGCGAACAGATATTCCATCGAAGAATGTAAGTACGAGGCGTTCAATCTCAGGAAAATCGCTTGTCGAATTTAAGGCAGCAATAGTTTTAAAAACTGACGTTAGTTAAAGATACCCAATTAGGTTTCGGAGCAGATCGGCCGGCTGCTCGCGCGATAGCGATCACCGATCAATCCACAGAGCGTTTTTGGTCGTTATACATATCAAATTTTTAAACTTCAGGAAAAATTCGTTTTTGGTAATATAAACACGAGAGAATTTCTAACAAATTGCGCGTTTCTCCTTAAAAATGATTTTATTTGTTATTCTCTCTCTCTCTCTCTCTCTTTCTCTCTCAAAGTTGTGGCATTCTATGTATAAAATTTTTTAAAGCGGATCGTGAAGATACTTTTGTATGACGTCACTACTCCGTTCTATTGTAAAACTCTCCGCCTCTCGTATGGAAGCGTAAGTCTGCCTTAGGCCCCCGCCTCCTCTCTCTCTCTCTCTCTCTCTCCCGCGACAGAATCCATTTCTGTAATGTTTCCGGAAGCGAATGGTTCTTATCATCGGGAAGATGCCATTCCGAGCACGTGTTTTAAATCATATTGAAAGCCATTGTGTGCGAAGCTTTCTCAGCCTGCTGCTTTCTTTGCCCGCCGACGAAGACGTTTCGAGAACCCTCGAGTCATCGAGCCCACGCTGTTTCTTCTCTCTGACCGCTTCGCGTGCCATTTTATATTATTGAAATTAATTTTGTCCTCTAAATTTATCAAAATGATCTCCTCGGACGATTGGACATACTTATCGATGGTTAATTTACGTTGGTGGTTGTAATACGCGATCTCAGATGGCATTTAAATAATTAAATCGAACTGATATTTAAGGAAATCTGTTCAAACATTTTCCAACTTCATTCCCTGTGTCTGGTGTTGGAGCATCTTCAATTTGCATACATTGATCGATTCTTTCATCTTTCTCGGTAAATGTACCCCTTTGATCTTTTTTATGTGACATTTTGATCATTATTTTTCTCGCGAAAGCTCAAAAACTCGAGATTTTTTGTTTTTGTCCGAAGTACGTACTCGTGTAATCGAGAAGCGAAATAAGTTGCAGTCACGCGCTCGGCCCGTCCGATTGACGTTTGGCCCCCTTGTCGTGCGGCCATTGGGTCCCACGCTAATTACCGCTTCCGGTGCCCAGGTCACTCACGGTGCAGTCACCCACGCGTCGAGGATCCTCCGGAGACGAAGGGAGCTCGTGAGATGGAGGAGGGGTGGCGTGGAGTAGTAGTGGGCGGAGGAAGATTGGGGGAGCAAAGTAGCCCGACCAACTTTCGGTTGCGTCCACCCTCACTTTCCTAGAACAATAGATTTTGAACAGATTCTGATTGATCAGCGAAAGCTAGGAATATTCACCCGTAAAGAAGGCATTCACTTCTTTAATATTGTTTTTTATTACTTCATTATGGGTGCGGTGACTAATTCACTTACGTGTCGGTTTGATGTCAGATAGGTTTATAGTTCACTGTTGTTTCTTCTTATTACATCGGGACAATGCGGTTTTGACGTTGATAGCTCTTGTTGGCGATGGAGAAAAGAACCGTTGGGAGATCTCGCTCTCGTTTCGTTTTCTTTCCCTCTGTTAAATCATCGGAAAGTGCTTCTCGGGCATCGGACGTGGACGTGTTCGATTCGGAAGAGCTTGCGCCAGATTTAGACATGATGAGGCCCTAAGGCATTTGAAGGGGCCCCAAATATAGGCGGCGAAGCTTCACGGATAGCGAGGCCCCAAGCCATGTCTTATGTATTTGACTTATGCCCAAATCCGCCCTTCCAAAGGGCGGAATATCGCGCTAGCCAAAATGAACTCCGATTTATCGCTTCTGCGGGGCACAAAAGCTTCGAAGGTCGAAAAAAGAGAAGGCCGTCGGCAATCTCACTTTGTGCGGCGGGGTTTGTAGAGTCCTGTGGCGGAATTAAGGGCTCTCCTTTCGTCGAAACGATCCTGATGAGCCAATTTCACTGAGAAAATTATTATGTATACTTTCGGAATGTCTTTTTGAAGGTTTATAAGACCCGAGATATTATTGAAATATATTTTGCTTCTATCTTAAGACTTAGGATAGATCCTGCTACTAATGCAACGTTCGAAATTTTTCTTAACCCTATGTTACGCTATATAAGACATAAATATCAGTTTTTCCCGAGGGACAGAAAAATTGTTAATTTCTTCGTCCAAGATTGAAAATTCTCCTAACTAACGTTTTAATACTTCGTCGTTTTCTTACGGAACTTGGAAAGCCTTTCTTACCTCGAGTAGCCCCATTGTTGTCTTACTCCGTTTTCATCAGCGGAGTGGTCAGCGCTTCGTCCTTCAGAAGGGACGATAAGCCGTTGGCCCCCTTGATGCTCTTCGTGAAGGGTAGGCTAATGCCGGCGCCTGGTTCCCTCCTCCCTTTTGAGTGTGTTTGGTGTATAATGGTTATAGTAATCCAAGAGGTTGATAAGCCAGAAATTCCAGACACAATCCGTTTTCATCATATACGAGGGCTGATCAAAAATATCCGGGACAGAATTTATAACAAAGTAACTACTAGATGCATCGAGGTGAAAACTATGTCGGAGATTTGGCAACATCTCCTGATGCGATATACCAGAGAAGCAGGCGTTAGTATGAATCAGTGGTGAGTGAGCTGTTCAACAGTGCAAGTGTGTTTTCCAGTCCGACGTAGTGCGAAATAAATGTTGAAGGAGCAACGTTTTTGCATCAAGTTCTGTTGTAAACTTGGTAACACGGCCACAGAAACCTACGAAAAGCTGCAACAAGCATTCGGAGAAACAGCGTTGAGTTAGTCCAAGACGTTTGAGTGGTATTCACGCTTAAAAATGACCGCACTTCCGTCGACGACGCGAACAAACGACACTGTTGACCATGTCAATGCTTTAATCCGTGAAAACCGACGTTTGACGATCAGAGAGATTGCTGATGAACTGAACATTTAATATGGAACATGTCAAGCGATACTGACGCAGGATCTTGGTATGAAACGCGTTTCGGCAAAACTTGTTCCCCGCCTTCTCACCCAAGATCAGACGGAACAGCGTGTGGCAGTGTGCCGCGAACTTATGCAACGTGCCGAAAATGATGCCAGATTTTTGCCAAGCATTATCACTGGTGATGAATCATGGATTTATGAGTACGTAGGTTTCTGTGGCCATGTTACCAAGTTTACAACAGAACTTGATGCAAAAACGTTGCTCCTTCAACACATCCATTTCGCACTACGTCGGACTGGAAAACACACTTGAACTGTTGAACAGCTCACTCACCACTGATTCATACTAACGCCTGCTCCTCTGGTATATCGCATCAGGAGATGTTGCCAAATCTCCGACATAGTTTCACCTCGATGCATCTAGTAGTTACTTTGTTATAAATTCTGTCCCGGATATTTTTGATCAGCCCTCGTATATGCAAACTAGTGTTATCACTTGAATAATTTCGAAATGGGTATGACAATCCATTAAGTTTGCGATGGCTGATAAGGATCGCATTTATAACGCGATTTCGACTTAAAGGCATCGCGGATGAGAATATTAATTGGAGAATACCAAAACATGGCCATTGGAGTCTAGAAAAAATTCTGTGGAACATATTTCAAAATAATCTCTATTGCTTAGAATGTGTAGTGTAATTAACTTTTTCGTAAGTCCTTGTTTGGAGATTGGAGTCGATCCCTCGCTGCCAAGTTCCAGAAAGTCCGGAATGTTTCTACGGGGCTGTGCTTTGGTCCAAAATGGCCTACTAACAGAAAACAGCGTAAACATTCCATGTATTTATTTAGAAACACCAGCTGACTTTTGGCGTCACAACGCCATCATCTGGACAAAAACTAAACGATTCCGTTCGACACGCCATCCTTCGGCACAATCCGATTTATCTCCTGAGGGTGGGCTTATCCCTTCGGCCCCCTCGCCCCTCCTTTCGACCTCTCGCCTCTCCTTCCACCACTTCGCCCCTCCTTTCGACCTCTCGCCCCTCCTCCCGCCCCCTCGCCCTTCCTTCCTCCCCCTCGCCCCTCTTTCCGCCCCCTCGCCCCTTTCTTCCCCATAGGCCTTTCTCTTCGTCCTTTTTCTCTCTCACGTTCCGAATAGCACGTGGTAAAACCGATTCTCTTTCTCTCGCAAAGGCCACTCCGGGATGCAGCGTTGTCCATACCTGACCGAGATGAAGGAGCGTTTACTGAGACAGGCCACGGACTCCACGGCTTCTAATCCGGAGGAGCCGCTCGTGACTTCCGCCTTGGGAGCCTCTCTGGACAACGCTTCGGATCCACCCTACGCAGACGCCGACGTAATGGAGAAAGAGGTGCTCGAGGTACTGGCGCCCGCCGCGGCCACCCACCCCACGGCCATGGCCACCGTCGTGAAGGTGCGGCTCCCTCGCCACTAACTCCCACTCCTCTGCTCACCACACCCGCTTTTAATCCCCCTCCTCCTCTTTCCTCCCACTTACCCTCCTTCCACAGACTTTTCCATAGGACCGCATCTTTTTCGAATCGAACCGCTTTTGTCGCTCTGTGGAGATTCGGAATCGAATCGACATGCGACTTTCTTTTCACGGAAATTTGACCGTTTTCGGTGCGCAGTGGCGCCTATTATTCCTTGCATTATCTATAACTGCGTTTTCGGTTCGTCGAAGGATTGCTTAAAAAAATATCTCTCCCATGATTTACAGACAAAATGAGCTAAACTTCCTAAAATTTTCAATAATAATACTTAAAATATCTCTCTCTCTCTCTCTCTCTCTCTCTCTATATATATATATATATATATATATATATATATATATATATATATATGGATGTCAACAAGGTGTTGGGATGAAGGAATAATTCCGAAAACTCCTACGTTTGTGATGTTTCTGTGTTTTAGTGTTCTTTTACGTGTGTCGCTTCGACATCCCCGGGGCCTCGCCAACCTGAAGTCGTCTGATTGGTGAGTGTTCACTGGGTTTCCTCATCCCAACACCTTGTTGACATCCATATATCCATTTTACCTTTCCTTTTCCGTAAGCTGTTATATATATATATATATATATATATAATATAATATGATAGGTTATCGTGTCCCGCGAAAGAGTAGGCAAATCAAAGAAAGAGAGTTGTTATAGCATCGAAAACAAACAAACCCTACAAACCTAGCTCACAATACAACATGATTTTTTTTTCCTTATGTGTGATACATGAATTTTGTGCTTTTTGACGCTGACAACGAATCTGAACTTACAAAGTCGCCATCACCAACTGACTTTGAGAAATTCACAAAAAACCATCTTCACCTACCGAAAAAACGCGCATATAGTGAAAAGGATTGTTTCTTTATGACTGGCAAACATAAAATTATCTTACTTATTTGCTGCGAAAGCTCTAATTTGTTTTCTGTTGGTCTCTTATATGATAGCATCTGTTGGCAACACAAAACGTGAACAATATTGCATCTCTATGTATGCCTTATCTGGCGCCGTTCGCTCCGTTCGCGGCTCCTTCCTGTCTCGTGATATTGAAAGCTCAGGAGTCGGGAGACAAGTAGTTTGTTGCCATTACTCGGCAGCAACATACATTGTTTGTCTGTTGGATAAGGCCTTTTGCCACACGTTTCAATCCAACAATCATCTGCTGAGCAGGATAAGGGGGATATTAACACAGGCTCTCAGTGGCGGACTGAAACATTCCATTCCGCGTTGGGTTTATCCACCAGACCAAGTATAGTGTGCTGTTAGCAGTGACTGAGTGTGTATCAACCTTCGGAATACCGCGAACGTATTAATGATGTGGACAGTTTTGTTGTGTGTGGGGAGTTTACAACTAAATCGCATAGAAGAACTATTACGCCTATCATTAAGAAAGCATACGAGCTATATTTTTGTTGCAAAATAGGAAACCAAGACAAATCATGAGCTCCTCATATAATCTGTGCCAATTGTGCAGTGTATCTAAGGGGATGGCTGGAAGGTTCTCGTCGGTCGATGCCGTTTGCCGTTCATACGGTGTGGCGAGAACAGAGAGATCATGTTACGGACTGCTATTTCTGTTTAACGAGAATATCCGGGATTTCCCTGAAGTCTAAACATACTATTCAGTATCCGACAATACCATCAGCCATGAGACCGGTGCCACGCAACCGCGAAAAGGATTTCGTTCAGTTTTTTGCGTCTGCTGGTGATTTGGTTTTCTGTAAAGATGTCCATAGGCTCATGGCTGCTTTAGGACAAGATCATAAAACTGGCCAATGGCGACTGTACATAGATTCCTCAAAACGGAGTTCTCCTACACAATGGCAACAAATATCCTTCCGTACCAGTTTCTCGTGCGGTACACATGAAGGAAACATGAAAATATGCAGAAATTACTTGAGAAAATTTATTACATATGTGGTGACTTAAAAGTGATATCTATCTTATTAGGTATGTAGTCAGGATATACAAAGTACTGCTGCTTCATTTGCGAGTGTGGTATCAGAGCTAAGGATAAACATTACTCCATTAAGCATTGGGAAAAGCGTCAGACCTTAGTTCCTGGACAGAAAAACGTTTCTTATCATCCACTAGTTGATAGCAACAAAGTTTTATTACCATCACTCCACATTAAACTTGGCCTAGTGAAGAAATTTGTCAAAGCAATGAATAAGGATGGTCCTGGGTTTCTGTATTTAAGAAAAAAGTTTCCTCGATTAAGTGAGGCAAAAATCAAGGAAGGAATTTATGTCGGGCCTCAAATTCAAGATATTATGAAGGACAAGAGTTCTGATATTACTTTGAACGAAATTGAATCAGCAGCTTGGACAGCGTTCAAGGATGCCTGCACGGATTTTTAGGACATTATAAATCCGCCAACTACGACAAAATAATAGAAAGACTGCGTCAATCGTTCGAAGAAATGGGGTGTCATATGTCTCTTAAGCTTCACTACCTTCACTCGCACTTGGATTTTCCCCCGAGAACCTAGGAGCTGTTAGCGATGAGCATGTTTCCATCAAGACATTTCTGTGATGGAAAAGCGGTATGAAGGAAGATGGAGCCCTACCATGCTTGCTGATTACTGCTGGGGTCTTACCAGAGACGTACCAGAGGCATCACATAAGTGACAGTCATCAGCAAAAACATTTCAATCCTGTAACACCTAGGTAAGAAACAAAAAAAATAGTTTTTTATAAAATGGCATGTTTCTCTGTTGTTGAGGGAGATAGAAAAATACCGTTAATAGATCTGGAATCAGCTTGAAAAAATAATCCAGAATCATGTGTCATATATTAGGAAACATTTTATTGAAAAAAAAGTTCATATTTAGCGTATTAATTGATGCATTTTGTCATTTCGAAAATGAAAGAGCGATTAGATTTATAATGGTCAAATTTTATTATTTGTTCATTAGCATTTTAGTATGTAAATTAAACTTCCGAAAAATAATAAAAAATGAATGAATGATCGACGAGTTTCACAAAAACTATTTCGCAATTTAGTGAATTTAAAAAGTGAAACAAAGACAAAAATGCTGCTTAAACTTATAATTTGTCATTTTCGCTCCCGTCATACGGACGAGCAAAAATTCTAACAAACATAAAATCCATAACAGATCTAACCAATCACTACAAATACAACTGACAATACATATATAATACGACAATCTTGGTGTTTTGTCAAGAACATGGTGCAAAACATTGTAATGTGAACAGTTATTATTTCCTCGGAATATCAGAACTAAAAGAAAAATTAGAACGCGAAATTAGGGTTGATCTAGCTCCCGGTGAGAGTCAACTACCATTTAAGTTTAAACGACGACGGTTTCCCATTGTTCCTGCGTTTGCCTACACTCAAAAAATCACAAGAACGAACTTTTGAGGAAGGTGGAATATTTCTCACAGAATCGGTTTTCGCTCACAGTCAACCCTATGATTTGATAAATATTTGACGCGTTTGTTTTTGAAGCACCAAAATAAATTCTTTCGTCATAAGTGTCTATTTTTTACGACTAAATTTTTATTAAAATTACTCGTCAGGATTTTTAAATTGTCTTTATCACACTCAAATTAATATATTTTAGCGCCAAACGTCCAAAACAAAAGAGAAAATGCGCATTTGTCATACCAGACAGCCGTACTTCATCCGGTATTCCATACATCTACATCATACCCTGAAAGTCACCTTTATGATGGATGGCAGGGGGTACAGTGCACCAAAGGTCCCTAATTTTCCTACATTATCTTTTCGTATTATGTTCTCTTATTGTCCTAGGGAAAACGATCCTCTATATCGCACCGTTCTACAATCGACCTCGCGAATCTTATCCTCGCAATCCTGCCTTCCGAGATACGTCGGTCTTCTGATAAGTCCTACTACCTCATTCACTAGTTCCTCCGACATAAATTTTTCCTGTAGTTTAAATCTAGCCTGCAGCCTACGTTGCTCTAACGATATCCATTTCAGATTTTCTATTGATGATGTTACGCTTTGTTTACTATCGTAATTTCTCTTTACAAATCTAGCTGCCCTGCGCTGAACCTTTTCTATCTAGTTAGTGAGTCCCTTTTCTATCTCGTTAGTGAGTCCCTTTTCGTAGGGATCCCACACAGCTGACGCATATTCGACCTGCGGTCGAACCAAGGTTAGATAACCTAATTCTTTCACTTTTCGGAGCTATTTCGAACTGTTCTTCCTAAAAGGGCCAGCATTTTGTTAACGGCAACTATCAATCGGCGTATGTGGTTGTCCCACGAGAGATCACGATGGATCGTGACTCCATGATATTTAATCTAGTCTGAAGCTGGAATCTCTACTCCGTCCAACGAATAATTAACATTCAATAAGATATTCTTGGTTCTCCAGAAATTGATGACGCAGCTTTTCTTTTGGTTAATCTCTAACCGCCATTCCTTACACCATGCAGAAATAGCTTCTAGATCATTTTAGAGATATTGATGGTCTTCCGGATTGCTTATTTCTCTATAAATGACGGTTTCGTCCTCGTAAAGCCTAATTTTCCTTCTGACTGATATCGTTTATATAAATTAGAAATAATAACGGGCCAATTACACTACCCTGTGGAACGCCAGAGACAACCTCCACTAAGTTCGAGGATTCCCCATCTATAACAACCGTCTTCTTCCTATGATTTAAAAATTCACGGATCCAACTAACAATTTTGGAATTAACGACTAAGGTTTCTAATTTCGTTATTAACTTCCTGTGAGATACCTTACAAAGGCTTTCCTAAAATCAAAGAAGATTGTGTCGACCTGTCTATTATTTTTTCCGCTTCTCAGTATACAACTCACAAAAAGACCGAGCTGAGTATCGCAAGGCCTATCTTTCCTGAAGCCGTGTTGACAATCATATAATAATGAATTACTATCAAGAAATCGCATTATGTTGCTAATGAGAGTATATGCTCGAGAATCTTGCACAATGTCGAAGTTAAGGCAATCAGCCTGTAATTTTCTGGCTTCTCCTTGTCGACGTCCTTATGAATTGGGGTAACGTGCGCTAACTTCCAGTCGTTAGGGACCTCTCCGCGGAAAATGGATTTCTTGAATATAATCCGAAGAAAATGTGCTATTTCTTTAGCTAATTCTTTTAAAACGCGATCAGAAATTTCTTCGGGGCTAGTGACTTTGTTAGGTCTGATGGAACTTAATTGCCTTGCCATTCCCCCCTCAGAAAATACTATGTCGTCCATCAGGTCGCTCCTTATAGCGGGTGCAAAATGTACGCATTGATCGTTGAAGGCTGTAAATGCTTTTACAAAATGACCGTTTAACAGGTTGGCTTTCTCTACGCTGTCATGAATAACGGCACCCGAATCATTTCGCAAGGAAGGTATGGTATGGCCTCTACCTTGGACCTCTCTCAATAAGACCAAAACGCTTTAGGGTCCTCCTTCAAATAATTATTTAATACCTTTTTCCTGAAGTTAGTAAAATCCTCGCGCATAGTATTTCTCGCTTTAGCCCGGGATTCCTTATACGTCTGAACTTTAGCTGCTCTATACTCGTCGGATAATGTAGACGACGTATTTCTTATTTTCGCGTGGCTTATTCTCTGACGCCTAAGAGCACTCCTAACTTGCTTATTGTACCAACGTGGCTCTTTATTGTCGACCTTCAATTTAATTGGAATGCTCTTATAGATGCCCTCTAGCATTATATTCTTGAATAATGTCCATGACAACTCAGCACCTGATCGTTTGGTCATATCACGGAAGCCAGGTAGTATTTCTCGTAAGCACGACTTGAAGCTTGAAAAGTTTGCCTTAGCAAATATATAAAACATTCTTTGAGGCTTAGGGTGCCTCTCAATTTTCAACTTACGCTCTGCATATACGGCCAGATGATCACTTATTCCATCTTCAATGGTGACTGTTTATTCTTTCTGGGACGTTAGTTGCTAACAAATCTTTCAGAGTAATTGAAGGAGAGAGTGATCGCAGAATCTTTCGATCAATGCCTCACAGGATTCGCGCTCTTTACCTGTAGATTCGAAACATAGGTTTTTCCCAATGAATTGAGCGTAAGTTAAAGTCACCACCGACTATAATGATTCCATCTTGTTTTATCAGTTTAAGCTTTGATCGTTGTTTATCGAGATTTAAAATACAATCTACACCAGCGTTAGGTGTCTTGTAAAACGAGCATATGAACACCTTTTTGGAGCCTTCTTTACCTATGCGGCACCACACACTCTCGATATCCTCGTCACTTTTCGGAATCTCACCGCTATCGTACTTATCGCTAACCGCTATGAAACCCCCCCGCCCGATCTATTAGCGCTATCCTTTTTATATACACGATAGTCTCTAGGAAATATCTCCTGACTCTGAATCTCATCCGTTAACCAAATTACTGTGCCTATCATGACATCAGCGTACAGACTGAAAATAATATGCTCGAACTCAGCAATTTTCCTACGGATGCTGCGGTAGATCAGTACGACGACGTTTAATTTCTCACTATCACTTCGCATATTAATCTCACCCTTGACTTTCTCTTCCACTCTAAAACTGCATGCGCTCCCATCACAAGCACTCCCACGACTGTCTGGCATCGCATCAAAATTGGAATCGCGACCCATCGCACTCTTTACGGAACATTCTATCAATGACCTATCGCGAAATTGGTGCTGTATGTTATTATGAACTTCCTCCCTATCTCTCGTATTACGTGCATTTACCTCACGCTCGGAGTATATTCTATCATTACATAATCTATCGTGATTCTTATTTTCTACGAACGCATCGATTATCCCCTTAACCTAAAACGGGCCTACACCCTGCTCTACTCTCTAGCCAAAAAATCTACTGTGCTTAAAGAATCCTACGCGTTACTCTTTGAGCCGATTCGGGCGTGTAGTGAACACCCGAGTGATCCAGTGGTGCCCTGTGCGACTCGATATTCGGCCGTAGGTCGACAAAGTCCACTCCTAAGTCCCGACAGAAATTCCACAGCCTTCAGTTCAGACCGGCAACCCTGCTCCAAACCTCAGAACCGCTGAAATATTAGTCAAAATGATATGATTCTAACACTAGGTAGACAATGGTTTGGTCTTTATTTCTCCTACTATTTTTCCCTGAGTGTATTTGTTTCTTTGAGTTTCCCAAATACGTAAAGGGAAATACACACGGGCAGACCAAATGGTATATAGACAAAAACTGATTTTTAGAAAAAAGCCGCAAAAACGTTATAACGCAACAGTAAATAACCGAAACCCAATTTCCCGTGCGTAATTAGGAGTGTGTCAATCGCAATGTCGGTATGAAGTTTAAAGCTTTATAGGTAAAAATGTAACACTAATTTATCATAAGTTTCAGACATTGTTTATTACAATCGATTTAAATATATCTTGACGGTGAAAGTACAAATCATCTTTGTCACCCAATTTTGATTTGCATATTTTGTTGAAAACTCCTTCAAATTTAACGTAATAGTTGTCTTAATTTGCCATCTAATGGTGTATATAAAAATCCGCTCCTCAAATTTTATTTTCCTTTCATATCCTTCTGAATCTGTTCAGTTTTTAATACGCATTCGTTTTAGCTTTGCTAAGAATATTTCCTCTTTTTACTCACTTTGGCTAAAAGGATTTTCATCTTTGTCGCGTTTCAGAGCTTTCACAGATAATGCTTTGATTGAGCGATGAATGCATTTTAAAAAACCGACCCATCTTAATAAACAAAGGCATCTGCTAACTGTTACGAGGTCCTGTGCCAAAAAATCCCAGTATTCCTCTACCACGTCTCTTTCGGAAATGTGGTATTGCGCATTTTCTCTAAAATGATATTTTATTTATAACAAGTAAGCCATATTGAACTAAAATGTCGTTCTATACAAACACATAAAAGTAGGCTTTTTCCCTCATAATTTCAGAAAAAATATTCCCTAACTTCCACGAAAAGATTTTGTTCAACCGGTTAATCTACAATCGCAAAATCATTAGGTGAGGCAGTGATTTCAGCAGTAAACGGGAAGGAAGAAAGTGATTGAGGGAGGAAGAATGGGAGGAGGAAGAATGGGAGGAGGAAGAAAGGGAGGGAGGAAGAATGGGAGGAGGAAGAAAGGGAGGAAGAAAGGGAGGGAGGAAGAAAGTGGGGGAGGGGAGAAAGGGAGGGAGAGAGAAAGGGTGGGAGAGAGAAAGGGTGGGAGGGAGAAAGGGAGGGAGAGAGAGAGAAAGGGAGGGATGGAGGGAGGGAAACAGGGAGGGAGGGAGAAAGGGAGGGAGGAAGAAAGGGATTGATTGATTTGGTCTTTATTTGGGGTGAGATTGAGACTAGGAAGTCCCATCTTCCACCTAACCCCTAAGGGATGGAGGGAGAAAGGGAGGGATGGAGAAAGGGAGGGAGGGAGAAAGGGAGGGAGGGATGGAGAGAGAAAGGGAGGGAGGGAGAGACAGAGAAAGGGAGGGAGAGATAAAAGGAGGGAGGGAGAGAGAAAGGGAGGGAGGGAGAAAAAGGGAGGGAGGGAGAAAAAGGGATGGAGGGAGAAAGGGAGGGAGGGATAAGGGAAGGTAGAGAGATAAATGTCTTTATTCGGGCGAAATTTAGATCATAAGGTCCACTCTTACATTTAACCCATAGAAGGGGAATGAGAAAGAGAATGGGAAGGAGGGAGGGATTTGTGATCTGTACCATTCTAAACGCATGAAATATCATCCACACAACGATACCGAAAATTCGAATAATTTAATAAAGGGTGACCAAAATTTAAAAGGTTAAATTCCAGGTTCTTAAAAATATGTCGGCAAGAAGAAAGAGGGGATCTCATTGCCATCTGTTTGTTATAATTAATGCCAAATAAAAATAATTTTGCTCAGAACAAACTTCAAGCAAGCAGGTAAATTCCCTTACCAAATAGCGATTGGTACCTGTCTTGGAAAGAATATCTATCGTCAACAAAATAAAAACAACGTGGAGGTAATTTTTTCTGTGATTTTGATGAGTAATATCCACAAAGTGGATCTCGATTCCATCGAATAATTTCTTGTCCGTTCTAAAAATGACATTTTAAAACTTTAAAGCACATTAAAAATCATATACTTTTTTAAAATTTGGATTCATTAAAGATTAATGCATCAGTAAATGAATAAAACACTATAGTCAATAAGGAAAATAAAATAGACGATTAACCTCAACATCCAAGGACTTATTTTCGACCACCACGACTCAAGTGGTTTAACATTAACCTAGGAAAATCTAAGCGATTTCAAATTGAGGCACTATGACTGAAAGATCAACTTGACTCAAAATAATTTCCAGAGTAGTGTAAATTGTATTTAAACCTATGATATAAAATTGCTCGATTTTGAAGTGAAAAATAGTAAACACAATTTAGCATCAATTTAGATTAAGTTAAAACATTTCTAATGTCCATCGTATTTAATCCTCAAAATTGCGAGAATGAGCTTTGGAAGTATGCAGCATAGTTTCTACAAACGGCCCGATAAGAAAGGAAGAGGGTCACTTCTACATAATCCCTCCTCTCATCCCTCGAATCGCCATCGCCTAACTTCGTCTTATTCTCCCTTACCCTTATTCTCCCTTACCCTTATTCTCCTTTACCCTTATTCTCCCTTACACTTATGCCCTTATTCTCCCTTATCCTTATTTTTCCTTGCTCTTATTCTCCCTTACCCTTATGCCCTTATTCTCCCTTACCCTTATTCTCCCTTACCATTATTCTCCTTTACCCTTATTCTCCCTTACCATTATTCTCCTTTACCCTTATTCTCCCTTATCATTATTCTCCTTTACCCTTATTCTCCCTTACCATTATTCTCCTTTACCCTTATTCTTCCTTACCCTTATTCTTCCTTACCCTTATGCCCTTATTCTCCCTTACCCTTATGCCCTTATTCTCCCTTATCCTTATTTTTCCTTGCTCTTATTCTCCCTTACCTTTATGCCCTTATTCTCCCTTACCTTTATGCCCTTATTCTCCCTTACCATTATTCTCCTTTATCCTTATTCTCCCTTACCCTTATTCTCCCTTACCCTTATGCCCTTATTCTCCCTTACCCTTATGCCCTCATTCTCCCTTATCCTTATTTTTCCTTGCTCTTATTCTCCCTTACCCTTATGCCCTTATTCTCCCTTACCATTATTCTCCTTTACCCTTATTCTCCCTTACCCTTATTCTCTCTTACCCTTATTCTCCCTTACCCTTATTCTCGTTTTCCTCTTCCTTTCTCCACGCTTATTGCCTCGCTTTCCATAATGCTTATTTTCGTTTCGCTTACTCACTCTCGCTATCACAATGCTTCCCTTCTTTTTTTTCTTTTTATCGCTCTTCTAACTCCTCTTTACGGTAAGTACACGACCACAAAGGATAGTGCGAGCAAATCTTTTATTATCATTATGATTGAAAAGTGGAAAAGCTTGAATGGATCTATAATTTGGTGTTTTAACTATAATATTTCTATTTACGGAAAATGTTTATCTGTGTGTTTGTGTGTGTGAGCTCGCTGTGAGTGATTCTTTGCTTTCATTTCCCTCCGAACTCACTTTTTCTGTGCTGCTCTCGCTACCACTTCTGGCCGCTTCTTTGCTTCAAACAAAGCCGCATCTCACCGAAATATTGAGAAAATAATCTTTAGATCGTTTGTAATGTTTAAGTCTACTTAAAAAACCTGTCCTAAAACATGTAATGGCTTTGATATTTCTCATTTCTCCAAAAATTCATTGCCAATGCAATTTAAACTTAACCTCAAATTTTGAGATGTATTAAATTTAAATGCACCAATGGTTTATCACTCCTTGTTTCCGCTATGTATTTTATGTCCTCAATAATTGTAAATAACTGGTAGCGAATAAATCTTGTCTTTATATGGTCAGAAATTATAAAAATTATTCCCATTGAACCAAATAAAATTCCAAAAGGAAAGTGTTTTTGTAATTATACAATTTTGAATTTTAACTCTTATCTTGATTTCACTTGTTATCTATTTTAAATAGCCGCTTCTCATATAATATGAGGATGATATAAAACTTAAAATACTTTTAGATGGTTTACAGATTGAAATTTCTTACAAATTGGTTGCAATCTACTGGAATAATTTTAAATTCTAATAATTTTCTTTTTTAGGGAAGTTTTTCCCGCCCTAATGTTTTTATTCCAAACCCCATAAGAAAAGCATAAAAATCAGTAATGGGCTATATAAAATTGCGTTTTTACTTTAGTTAAAATTGAGATATGAACTCGCGGAGTTCAGTTCTATAGTCGAAAGAATTGTTTATTTTTTTCAAGGTCATAATTAAAATTTGAGTAAAAGTAAGTTTTTATTCGTTATATAGAAAATTTTACGGTTTTTAACAATGAAAATATCAACTATCACGTTAATGAATCAAATACTCTTTATGAGAATTGATATACCATATATATATATATATATTTTTTTTTTACGCCATTGATTTCAATCAATGGCGTAAACATATGTTGATGTCATAATACCAACACGCCAAATATTCTATTTATTAAAAAAATATTAATACTTTTGTTTATTTATTATTAAAACAGGAAAGGAAAATTTATTTTATATTCCAAATATCTATTAAATTCATGTCAAATTAGTTATAAATGAAAAAGCGAGCGTAGTAAGATGTCAAATAGGATTGGATCTCGTGAGTGACCAGGGGGAGCTCCGTAAGGGTCCAGGGGGAAACCCCTCCTTGTATATAAAATACTATTGAATGGAATGTTTAGTATTATTAAGGCTTATTTATTTCGGATTAGATTTGTTTAATGTCGAAGTATTTATTTTTGCTGAAATATTGGTATTTAGCGTTTTTATCATCATTCGTGATATTTCGTATTGCTGGAATGTATATGGGGGAGTAGAAATATGTTTTCTGAACTATGTAGGTATACACTCTGGAATCAGTGGAAGAGCTGTTGGAAGGTTAAAGATAAATAATACACAGCTGCGTACATAAAAACCATTCGGGAACTTGTTATGCTGCCTGTACCAACGAATACTCCATCTCCATCCTCGTGAGTAATGGAGTGTAAGAGCTTAATGAATGGCATTTTCTTTTTGTAACCGTTCCCTTTGTTATCTAACGGTTAAACGGCCGTTCACGCCATCTCCCGGAGCGATTTTCCGTAGGCCATTTGCGATTAGAAGTGGGCGAGCTTTCCTCGAGACCCTTCTCCCTTGCTGTATTCATGCCGCCTCTTCCACACAGCTCAACCCCGGAGGCTACGGGTCGCACACTTCTCCTGCTCATCACAGGGTGGCCCTGGTGCACCATGGAGGCCTCGACGGAAACAACTTCCCGAAGAATGCAAAGTGAGTAGACCAGTGTGTAACAATTTTTTTAATATCATGTTCTTTTCTACGGAAATAACGGAGAACTTTTCCGGCATTTCATTTTCGCAAACTATGAGCAACGTGCTTAATTTTATTTGACGGAGATTATGTGCAGATGCAGTTTTTAGGCTACTATCCAGAATGGAAATAGGAATATAGTTTCGTCGTTGTGTCTGTCTGTCCCACCTATTGATTTTTGAACCAATTGACTGATTTTCTTGACACTTGGTGGAAATCTCTTGCTACATGGGCCGACTTCCCAAGAATAGTTTTTCAGTATCTTCTCTTTGCTCTCAGTTGAGTGTCAGCTTTTGTTTGTGAAACATGCCTAGTGTCTGTGAGTTCTAACTTAGTGGTGAATATTTTTAGTGTGTAGTGTGTTTCTTAAGGGAAACATGCCTCAAAATTGTAAATTTCACCCAAACAATTTTTGCTATATTTGTGGTGAGTTAACTTTTAAGACACAGAGGCGAAATACTACCCCTCTAGTTAGTAAATCATATGAGCTTTATTTTGGATGCAAAATAGGTGATCGGGACAAATCACATCTGTTGTGCTTCATGTGTAACACTACTGAATAGCTGGCTTAAAGGATCCCGTCACATGCCATTTGCAGTTCCCATGGTTTGGAGAGAACCTAAGGACCATTCACCAGATTGCTATTTTTGCTTGACTAACATATCTGGAATTACATCTAAGTCTAAACATACTGTAAGATATCCAAATCTTCCATCAGCTACCAGACCTGTGTTCCACGGTCCAGAGCTTCCTGTACTTAAGCCACCAGATACATGGACCTTAGATGAAGAAGATGATGGTGATGTCGAGACACAGAGTGACTCAGGAGATAAAATACAAAATGATCCAGCATTTATGGAAACCCTGAATTCTTCTAACCCTCACTTGATAACTCAGTCTGAACTCAATGATTTGGTTCATGATCTTAATTTATCTAAAAGTCAAGCAGAACTTTTAGCTTCAAGATTAAAAAAATGAAATCTTCTTGATCAGGGCCCTAAAATATGTCTTTCCGTAAACGTCAACAGCAAATTGAACATCTATTTTCTAAAGAGGGAGATCTAGTTTATTGCAATAATGTTGATTCTCTACTGGAGGCCTTGGGACAGCAGCACAATCCTCAGGAGTGGCCTTTGTTCATAGATTCCTCAAAGGTGAGATTAAAAGCAGTCCTGTTTCACAATGGAAACAAGTACCCATCTGTTCCACTAGCCCATGCTGCTCTCATGAAGGAATCGTATAAAAATATGCAACTTCTGCTAACCAGTATCCAGTATGAAAAGTATTCTTGGCATGTCTGTGGAGATCTAAAAGTTATTGCTCTTTTACTTAGGTTACAGCTTGGATACACCAAATTCTGTTTCTTCATGTGTGAATGGGATAGCAGAGATAGACAAAACCATTACATCAAAAAACAATGGCAAAAACGAGAATCACTCACTCCAGGAAAGAAACATGTCGTTAGTCAGCCACTGGTTAGTTCTGAAAAAATCTATTTACCACCATTGCATGTTAAACTAGGCTTGATGAAAATTTTTGTAAAAGCGATGGATCGTAATGGACGTGGATTTCTCTTCTTGAAAAATAAATTTCCGAGAATTAGTGAGGCAAAAATCAAAGGAGGAATATTTGTGGGTCCTCAAATAAGGAAACTGATGAAGGATACTTTGTTTGAAAGCCAACTTAATGAAACTGATATATATCCATATCCATGCTGTCAGTTCTCTAGAAATACGTGTAAAAGAAATATTATTTTACTTTTTACTGTGGTGGCCCTGCTCCTTAGTTCCGCTTTAAACATCTTTATTTCATTATGGTATGTTGTACAAATCTTATATACAAAATTTAATTGAAATCTGTTCAGACACTTCCTTCCAAATCTTTAATTACTGAAAGAGTTTAATTTTTAATTAGTGGCACCCCTATTTAGCGGGTTCGGTATAAATATGCTAATATGGTTTTGTATATATATGTTTATTATAAGTGTTAAACTTGGTTAAATTGATTTGGACAGTTCAACACTAATAAATGTAAAAAGAATATTTTTATTCCTTGTATTGTGGCAGCTCTGCTCTTAATATCTAAAAAATCTTGATTTCGTTATATTATGTTCCACGCCTCCTTTATACAAAATTTCGTTGCAATCGATTAAGCCAATTCCTTCCAAATTCAATTACCGAAATGTTGAATTTGCAATTGTGGCACCCCTGCTACGTCGATCCGGTCCAAATATGCCATTTTGGTCATTAATTTATGTAAGTATTCTATGTACCAAATTTGGCTTAAATCAGTTCAACCAATTCTTCCCCGATAAATGCGTACGGACGGACGGACGGACATAACGAGGATAATAGTGCTTTTCAGTAATGACGAAAAGCATTACCAATTGCAGCCGATGTTCGTTATTTCAGAACTTTAAGAGGCGGGAGGAGATATTGGCCTCGATAAAAGACGGGCCTTTAGGTCCCAAAATATTCACTAGGACAATGAAAATTTTATAGTCTCGAATGAAAAATTCCACCGTTATTTTCTCTGCAGGTTGATGAATCAGCTAATATAACTCATCCAATACAGGTTTTAATTTTTGTGAGAACAGTATTTAAGGAATTTTCAACAAAGGAGAGTCACTTACTTCACTTGACGTTAGATAAGAACGAAAACTCGAGGTATTTCCGCGAATTTTAAAGACTTAATTATTGACCAGTCAAGTCCCATGAAAAAACTTGCGTCTAGTGGATACTTTGAATTGAGGCGTATATTATGAATTTTAATTTCAGAATGCAAACCGTGGGCGTGACTTGACATCAGGGTTCCCCAAACTACGGACCGCGGGTCATGTCAAGCGGATTCCTTATAAATTTATTTAGGATTTTTACATTTTCCTGCTGGAGGTGCCGTCATTTATGAAATCTAAACGATATTTTTCGATTACTTGCAGGCGAAACACTTTATATATTGACGTCTGACACATTACGCAAAAAAATCTCCGAACCAACTCTTTTAAATTTACTTGCGACCAGACCATTCATATGCAAGGACG